>PVJA010002911.1:13345-100884 GCA_004027025.1 Myocastor coypus | reverse complement strand
TTTTTTCTTGCTGGGTGGTCAAGGGCATGTCGAAGCAAGACCTGTATAACAAAACATTCTTTTTTTTTTTTGTATCTTCCAGGGTCAAATCCCCTCAGGATTAAGTTTGGGACCATAGACAGTATTTTGTAGAACTGTTGTTAGTGTCAGCCTTCAGGATGAGTCACGGCCATTGCTTGGCCATTTTGCTTTCTGTGAAAGCCTGAGAGAATGTTTTTCTCTGGGTGACTCTCCTTAGACGCACTATAGTTCATTCATCAGCGTCACTTTGACCTGGGCTATTTCCAGTGAATACTGGCAGCGGTGGAGGCAGCGACGGCAGCGGCTGCTGCTGCGGGGTCTCTGCAGAGGTGGCACTACAAGCTTCTTGGGGTCCAGCACTTCAGACCCTTGTCCTTGTCCTGGCAGGGACTCCTCCGCACCACCAGTACCTGGGTGTCACCAGGGCTTCCAGCTCTCTGTACCTTCCAGGAGCCTTTGCAGAATCTTCCTCGGAGGTTCTTCTGTATTCTCTGGCGGTGGGGGACACAGTGCAGGCAGGGTAGCCCTCTGCTTTCCCCAGGCGCATTACACTGTGATCCTTTCAGACTGCTTTGAGGCAGGGTGCTCCAGAGCCTGCCGATGACTCTAGACCAGATGCAGGCACCCACTGCATCATTCCCCAGGGGCCCTCAAAGATGCAGCCCCTCCCCAGTGGTCCTGATCTTTGATTGTTTTAGGTGGAAACTGCCTGAGCCTGGGATTAATACAGCCAGCTCTTGGGAACCTCAGTGGATTCAAAACATATGGAAGGAAGATTTCTCTTCTCTCTCAGGTTTAGTCAAAATAACCAGGAAAAAAACACCTTTTGTGGAGAGATAAGATGTTTCTGTTATACCGTGCATCTCATTGCTTCTAAGTAGGGATTGAGCTGCTTTCATCCTCCTTCCTGTGAACCGTAACTACCACCCCCACCCCAGGGCAGAGGGAGCCCACACTCAGGGTTTCTTTACTTCTGCAAGTCGTGTAGAGCAGCACGATGTACAGAACTCCAGCTCTCATTCAGGAGCCTGGTGTGCGCATGATCAGGGCAGCTGCGAGGGTCCCTTGCCGGCTACCCTGGGGTTCTGCTGTTGCTGCAGCCACGCCTCACTCTTTGTCGGTTTTGAGAACAGGGCCTGCATGTTCCTTTCACCTTAATCCCTGTGGCCTAGGCAGCCACACTGCACCTCTGAGAATGTTCTCCCTCACGCAGTCCTCAGGGCATCCAGGTGCACAAACACTAGGAGCATCAACATCCGGTCAAAGAACAGTAGGAAGTAGGGCACACAGGTAAGCAGAGTGGTCAGCAGCACGTGGCCAGCTTCTCCTGGATTTCCTCTGCTGATCTAAAGCCCAGAGGGGGAGGGGGTGTTGAGTAGGTGCGAGGAGCCAGATGGAAGAGAGGCTTTGGCTCCCAGTCCCGACCAGAAACCTGGCAGGAGACCCAGACTCCCTTCCCAGAGGAGGGCTCCGGAAGCAATGGAAAGCTGGCCGTGTTGCGTGGTTGGGTACAGTGGGCTAGGACTCAGCTCTCCAGGCAGTCCTGCTTCCCACCCTGTGAACTGCAGTCAGCCTGTTCCCTTGGCCCGGGGAGCATCTACCTGTGTCAGACCCCAAATGGTGGATGCAGCAGTTCCCACCCCACCTAGGGACAAGTGCAGGATATACCACCTTAGGCTCCTGTCTGGGGCCAGATGTGACAGTGACCCATGCAGTGACCCAGGGCTTCCAGCTCTCTGTATCTTCCAGGAGCCTTTGTAGAACTTTCCTCAGAGGTTTGATGGCCTCTGCCATCAAAGCGCAAATGACTCAACGGTGATGAGGGCCTTGCACCCTGTGAGGAGGTCCCATGGGCCCCCGATACCACAAGCAGAGACCACGCCAGAGACTGGGCAGAAGCAGGAACTGCAGGAAGGAGTCTGTTTTAAGTGATGGTCTCAGGCTGGCGAGACGGCTCAGCAGTCTAAAGTGCCTGCTTAGGGAAGCTTAGAAAGAGCTTGAAAGAGGAAAGAAAGAAAGAAAAGTTCAACCCACTTAATGTGGAGCTGACAACTGTTTTTTCTCCACTGCCTTAAAGGTGAGAGTTTGTGAGGAAGATCAGATTGATTATAAACAAAAATAATGGAATGAGATCTCTGCTCATCTAAGCTTAGAGCCCTGTAATATTTTGTTGTCTAAGTGTTACCTTGAAATTTCAACTATCCATTATAGAAAACCACAAAGTTGTTTTTATATAAGTAATATATATATATATATATATATATATATATGTATATATATATATATATATATATATACACACACACATGATATTATATGTGGAGAGAGAAAAGAAAGATGGAGAGAGACAGAGAGAGACAAAGAAAATATACACATAATGTTTTACAAGTGAGTTAGATTTAAATCTGATATTTTGTGGGTCTCTTTCTAGTTATCTGTTGTTTCTTTTCTGCCTTTTAGATGAAATAAGGTTTTCTTGTGATTCCATTTTATCGTCTGTTGGTCTATTCATTACAAATCTTTGTTCTTTTTAAAATTTCTTTCAGTAGTTTATTTAGGGCATGTACTAGGTAGCTTATTACAGTCAACCTTCAAGAAATGTCAGATATGTAGATTAAGAATCTTACATTCGAAAAGAATGAGGATGCACGCGGCCACATACCAGCTGCCCATTAGCATGACGTCGTACTCACATATACTAGGAAAGTAACATTTAAAGAATAAGAGAAAATTTCAAAGGAACTAGAAGAAGAAAAGAATCTTATATCAGTATGTGTCTGCTTCTTTTTTCCTGAGTTTTGTACTGCTTGGTATCAATCTTTTGTTATTACTGACGCTATGAATCAGACACCTCGGAGCTTTACTATGCTTTACGTTTCTTTAAAAGATAACTGATGTATGAAGAAAAATGACGTGTCACGTGGGTTCCCTGTCCTGTGCTGTGGACAGGAAGCCCTCTCCAAGATGGTGTGATCGTGGCTTTTAGCACAGTGGCTTCCAGCTTTCAGAGATCGGCCGCATTCATTGCTGGAAATTCAGCACTCTGAAAACAGAGACGGCACACTTCCTCGAGTTTTTACTTATTTCAGTCAGAAAATCAGATCTGGCCCACATCACTTCATGTTGGCCAGAAGCAGACTTCTCGGCCATCCTTCTTGATGTAGGCGTTTGTGTTAATTTTCTTGGAAGAGGATTGAACTCTGTTACGTTCTAGAATATTCTATAATTTCATAAAATTTACAAAGGTTTTTTTTAAAAAAAAAATGTGTTTTGGAGAGCTGGGCAAGATAGTTCAGCAGAGTAAGCACCTGTTTAGGCAAACATGGGAACCAGTGTTCAATCCCTGGCACTCCATACCGTGCCAGCCCCAGCCCCAGGCAAGCTGAGTCAGTGACCAAGTCTGGGCATGGTGGCTCACGCTTGTAATCCCAACCCTGGAGAGGCTGCAAATAGTAGAAGCACTAGGAGTCTGAGCTCCATAGTGAAACCCTATACCAAATACATTAAAAAAACGTTTTGAGATGGCTAAAAATTGATGACTATGAGCAGGAAAACTTTGCAAAGCCATCATAAAAGTCTGGATGATAAATACTTAGAACACAAAATGTTTACAAAGTTAGCCATCAGAAAAACTAAGCTATTACAATGCTATCCAATGCACACTGATTTGTGAAATCTGAAAGCTTCCAACTGTGGATTATACTTTCTATTTTGTGCTGACTTTTCTACATTCTTCACATAAATCTTATTCTCACAGATATGTGGAGTCAATAAGACAGAAAACACCTACCACCAGCACATATTTTTAATCAGAGACTAAAGCAATTTTCCCTTAAACAAAGACCACATTGGTTTAAGATCAGCACAAAAGATGTCAGAGGGGAACTATCTCATCAGGGAAGGTCTGTCACACCAATGCTGGCTGACCTTGTTGAGTAGGAATTCTTCCAGTATTTCAGTGTTACTGGTTGTAAGCAACAGAAATAATCTCATGCTATTTAAGAGAAGTAATTCATTAAAAGGGTACATAAAATCGATGTGAAAGCTGTGGCTCTTAACTAGAAAACTAGGCTAAATGCAAGAGATAAAGGAAGCTAGATTCAGTTTTAATGCAGGTCATAGAGTGGCTTAGAGCCCACAGCTGCAGAAAGCCATACTACAACTGAAACGGTTTAAAATCTCTTTACTTTTTTATATCATTCAACCAACTTTCAAAGTCTCAGGCAAGAGCAACCTGTACGCTTGATGCTAGGTTTCAGTCTCCCTTAGATCCATCGAGTATTGAATTCTTTAAAAAACAACGAAAAGGTTCAGGTACTGGGTAGCAAATAAAACAGCAAAGTCCCACTGGATCTGCCTTTTGGGTACTTTTGCTTTTATTCTATTATGGAAAAAAGTGTCCAAGACTTGGACGTGGGGCAAAAGGATTACCAGCCCCTTAGGGTCTAGCAGATCTGACCAAAGCTTAGAGATACTTCCCAGGGACTTGTGCCATCTGCTGTTCGTTAGAATACTTCCTAGCAGTGTAAATAAATTGATCCAAGGCTACAAACAATTTCTGTCTAAAAAGAAAGAAAATCCCAATGTTGTTCTTTTCCCCTCCTATAGGATATTAACCACCTTTAAGATCTAATCCTTTTATTCAAACTTTCTTTATTTCAGTGAATATAAACTTCTGTTTTCCCAGTTCTCTTCAAGTCAACGTTTTTGTCTCACTAATTACTTCATTAAGACATTAAATACAGTTTAAAATTTTGTTGTTGTTGTAAGTAACAGGATTTCCTTTTTTAAAACACATACTTTGATAACATTTTCTGACAATGTCGATATATGTAATTTTAGGAGATAACTGATTTTCTACTCTCTCTCTCTCTCTCTCTCTCTGTAATAACACTAAAATGTAGATAATATTTCAACAATACCTAAGATAAAAATAATATTAATCTGGGTGTGGTGGCACACGGCTGTAATCCCAGCACTTGGGAGGCTGAGGCAGGAGGATCGGTGTGAGCTCGAGACCAGCCTGGGCTACAAAAGTGAGCTCAAGGCCAGCCTGAATTGCATAGTGAGACCGTGTCTCAAAAAGACAAATAATAATAAGTATTTAGAGGCTGAGTAGTGAAGTGGTACAAGGTATACACTTGAGGGCCAGAATAGCTAGTGTTTCTTTTCCCTGTGACCCTGGACATGTTGCTCAATCTTTCCCTGAACCTGTGCCCTATTCTGTAAACTTGCAGTGACATCTCTATTGAGCTACTATAAGAGTTAAACAAGTTAGTGTCTAAGGAGAACTTTACAATCATGCCTAAAACACAAATAGCTAAGCTTGATTGCTATCATTAATGTTTGTACTCTAGATTTAAAAGGCAAGACTTAAAATCCTTGGCCAAAGGTACTACTTCCAAAATCACAGCTTATTCCTCATTTCACAGTATGGTAGCTTATATTTTTCAAATGTATAAACAATGATATATATTTCACCTCCCTTAATCCTCTGTAGAATGTGAGTTTGGCTCGTGTTTCTCAAGAGATGCTATCTATTTGTCCTAGCATTAAAAGGACTGACTTTCAGTGTACTTCCCAGGGATAGAAGCTTTGCTGGGTCCACCTGCATCTCCCAGGAGACTTCTGAAGGAGTGTTTCTTTTCAGAACCCAGATGTCATGCTGGGGAGGAGCCACATGGAGAGGCCACCTAAGGGCACTCCAGTTGGCCACTTCAACTGATTTTCCAGACAAAATGCTCAACAACAATTGCCAACTGTGTGACTGATTCGTTTCAGACATCCACCCCAGCTGACCTTCAAATGTCTCCAGCTCCTGCTTCTGTCTGAGTAAAGCTGCATTCTAAGTACGGGTCTTTCAGCCAAACCTGGCAACCCATCAAACCATGATATTAATTGTTTGTTATTTTAAGTACTTAAGCTTTCAGATGCAGCAATAGACTATGAAAATATCTTTCCTGTGGACTCTTAGAACAAGAGGCATCATGGTTTCCCTTATCTGTAAGTTATTCTATCCAAATATGCTTTAAGCAAATGCAAATTATAGCTGCTGCAAACCATCATTCTTGTTCATGATCTAAGGAGACACTAAATTCACAGCTCATTTAAAATAATTCCCACCATAACTTTTTAAAAATAATGAGACATCTTTCAAGCACTTCCTGACTTGAGCACTCACCTCCCTTGGGAATTCTAAATGGCTCTTTTTAAAATCAAAATAACCCAGGCTGCTATGGAGACTCAAGATAGGTGAAAATTACATGGGTGAAAACTGAAGAAAAAAAAAAAAAAGTACCATTTAAAAATTGTAAGTACTATCATTGTCCTTTAGGAAAGTCCATATTTTCCTCTGGTGCAGGGGGACCCTGGGTTTTCAACAAGGAAAATCACTGGACCTTCAGTTATAAAAAATACAGACACGACTACTTTCCAAACACACAGGCTTAAGGCCACCACTTGGAACAGGGCAGGGCTCTGCACAACGGTGTAGTTTGTTTTAGGAATAAGTAGTTATTGCTCCATGCAATAATTTATGTTTAATGCAGTGTTTCTCAAACTTGGAAGTACTTCTAAAATTTATCATCACAGTACTATACATTTACTTCAAAATAACGAACACAAACAAAACATGCATTGAGCCTCTACTGTACTCTAAGCATTGTTCTAGGCACTGATGTCAGTCTCTTCATCCCTGAATGCAGGGACTTTATAATCTATGGGATTATGATGATAAGTAGGCTGAATCACTTATATTCATATATGGCATTATTCAAGATAGAAAAATCTGTATCTTGAGAAATGCACTATGGCTGTGCTACTGTCATCTATATCTCTGAAAGGCTAAAGGACCTAGAGGACATTAGATGTTTGTGCTCTCAATTGCTCTGGAAAAGGGCTAAGCCAGGGGGCAGAAAGAGGGTTCAGAAAGTAGGTCTTAAGGAGAAAGAAAGATATCTCTGTAGGTGTCTGTCAGTCAAATCTGGAAATGGAGGCAAAAAGCTGTCCCGGTGCTCACTCTGCCCTGGGAACTACCGACGTGAGCATTAAGAACACATAAAAATGTACGAAAATTGGAGAAAAAAATATTGGGTCCAAAATAGGAAAACTGCTACATCAATATTAATAGATGTTTAATTAAATGCCCCCAAAATATAACATTATGTCAACAGCATTAATGGTCAAAATTAGCACTCATTAAAATGTCATTGCATTTGAATATAATTAATGTGTCAGAGTATCTCATCTTGCAAGAATTCTCAAATATGCACAATGATTGCCAAGAAATTGTTGCCTATCATAAATTGAGTTGCTAAATAATTCCCAATGGAAACATAAAGTCCATCATAGTCAATATTAAATTCATACAAGAAGGGCGTATGTGTCAGTGTGTCTGAGAAGACAGGTCTCAGGAATAGTCTCTAGAAGTTTAAGAGCCTACAAGTGACACCAGTGTTAAGGCTGAACAAAGTCTGACTTCCCAGAGCCCCCTGAATGGTACTAAATATTCCCAAGCTGTACTGAAGCAGACAGGCAGTCGGTCAGGAGGGAAATGGTATGGGCACCACCAGGGCTATTTCAAACAACAGAATGCCTCTGTGTGACTTAGGAAAAGGTATTCTTCCCCAGGCAGATACAGCCCCAGCCAGGGCATCAGGTTGGACTGCAGCCCAGATGTGCTCCTTGGGCCAGGTGACCTTCTTACTCAGCATGCAGCTTAAGCCCTCAGAGTAGCCACGGGTAGAAACCTGGGGTCATGTCCTCGTCTGTGTAGTAATTACTGACTTCCCTCTCACCATCCCAAAGCCTTCTTCAAGTACTCATAGAAAAATGTGGCTTGGTTGCTGTTGTTCCTTTCAGAGAGGAGGGCAGTTGGATGCTCCCAGGAATATTAGCATTGTTCCCAGTAATGAAGAGCAATCCTGGTCGAGTAATGCCCGGCCTTCCCTAATAAGCTGTCCTGCTGCTCAGCATCACTTCCTTGTTATGAACTCCAGCACACTGCAGGGGCTTCTCATAATGAAACAGACAAGGGCTCAGCTCACCTGGAGGACACACACCCATCCTTTCCAAAGCATGACTGCTTTGAGCTCAGCTGCAAGACCCAACACACTATTTTACCCTGAAGTGACTTCTCTGCAAAAACAGGTAAATTTGTTCCTCAACAAATACATGCCAGAATGTTAACCATTCTTCCAAAGAAAAACAAAACTGGGTCCGAGTCTGTGCTCATGCAACAGTTGGAAACCTCTTAGAATAATTCCCTAATTTCAGCATCACGAATCCATTCTGTTCTTTGAATAGCTCATGAAGAGAAATCTGCCTTCCTCATTTTTGAAGATGGTTCTGCGGCTTCTTTAAGAAACACCATTTTGGAACCAAGCCACACAGACCCAGTGAGGCAGGCAACAACTTGGAACTCAAGGGTACTGTCAGAGAGGCCATGATGCACCCTAGGCCAGAGCCTCCATGCAACTACAGAGAAGTAGACAAAGCATACTTCCAACCGTATTGGTTGGTGTTGATGTTTGGGGATTCTGGGTGCATCCTGTACTTCACCTTTTGAAAGAACTAAAAATGAGTTTTCTGCCCCTTGCATTGGAAGAGCCAATGTAATATAAGTATTTTAAATGGATTTCAATTGCCGTGTCCCACAGCATGGGGTAAGCCTTTTATAAAAAAAGAACAGGCACATTTTTCATATTTTACTGATGTTTTGCATTAATCATTTAAAAACACCATCTGCCTCCTTTACCAAGGGCTCCAGTTCTGGATTTAGATGAGAAAGCACAACAAAATCCCACAGACACAAAACAAAGCCTGTGAACACACTGCCAAGGGACAGCAGAGGGGTTGTCAGGGGCCATTTGCCACTGCGAGAAGCTGTGTCCTGTGGAGCAGTTGAAGCACAAGGCAGAGGGCCATATGAAGGGCAAGGTGCAGAAGTCCCAGGCTCTTCCCAGGTGAGAAGCAGTGGCAGCAGGAGCACAGGACCAGATGTCCGGCTCTGTCATACAGTATAGGCTTCTCCAGTTTGTTTGGGGCTGCTGCTGTTGCTGCTGCTGCATGTGACAGCGCTGGACAGGACTTGTTTTCTTTTACAATGAAAAAGCCAGAACTAGGCTGAGGAGATATGCCAGGCTGCATAAGTGCCTGCCTGCCAAGCTCATGGATGCAAGTTTGAGCCCTGGTACCACAGGCTCAGAACCCTGGGTGAGCCATGCTGGCCCGGAAACCAGGTGTGGTGGTGCACTCCAGTAATCTCAGTGATGGTGCAACTGAGATCGGAGCATCACTATGAGTCTGAACTGCATAGCTAGACCCTGTATCAAATAAACTTCTTTTAAAAAGCCAGAAGTGATGCTATTTCCTGCTTAGTCATCACAAGCGGTGCATGTCTACCTTGCTCCTATTGATTAAGGCTTCCAGAAAAAGAAAGGAATCCAGCATCCCAAAAGGCAGGAAAGGCGGAGCACAGCTTGATCTGTGGGCAGTCTCCTACCTCTGTGGCCCTACTCTCTGTGCATTTTGCAAGGAATTTGTACTGGGACCGGTGGGTGGGGCCAGAGGGTCAGTGTGCATGTAACTTTTAGGAACTCCCTCTCACAGGTGACTTTCTCCACAGCAGCTAGAGGACATGGCCCTGGGACTATTCTAATCCAGTCAGTGCTTACAACTTTCAGGGCAGTTTATCATTTCATTAGTCACAGAGTAGAACAGGGTCAATAGTTGTCTTTATCTTGATGCATTTAAAATTATGAGAGATATTTATACCCCAAGCCCTGCATGGGATTTCTTTGTTTCGGATTTCTTAATGTAAAAGCAGAGGCACTAACGTATCACGTGCTGTAAAGTTCACTGGCCGATTTATTTATCTTTTTTTTTTTTTTTTTTTTTTTAACCAGGATCAAACTCAGGACCTTGCACTTGCCAAGCCAGTGCTGGGCTATCTGGTCAATTTTAAATCTCAATTCTGACATCTCTCATGGATTCTCACAGGCCTTCTGGTCTGTAGCTCAACCAATTCCAGGGCTATATCATGTTTTAACTGCTTGGGGTATGGATGGAAATTTTTGGATATTATTTCACCCTTGTCCCTTTCATGACTGCTGTCCCACCCCTAGTTTCTCCAAGTCCATGAAGTCCAACCTTTTTCCTTACTCTGCACTTGTTCATTATGAATATACCTGGCTGGAGATCTTATCTTACTCCCTTCTGTCTATTTGGGTTCAAACTCCATAGTGCTGTTGGACAACTCTAAAACTCATCATTCACATGCAGTCTCAAATTCCTCTGCTTTCCATCTGTAAGTAGGACCTGAAAATGTTTTAGAACTATTTTCAAATAACTTCAGACCAAGGACACGGTGTAGCTGTGACAGAATTGCGTAAATGCCACCAGGAGGCATATGGAGAAGCTAGCAGGTGGTATTTCCAGGCGCTATGGAAAGGAAGGCTGGAAGTTAGGTCTACACACAGACAATCAGATACAAATTGTTGTCCTGAAGTTACATCTACGGCCATGCCATCCTGACGGCGCCTGATCACGTCTGAAGTTATGTCATTATTTTGTAAAATTGTTAAATGCAGAATTACACTTGTCAATAGAGAACGATAGCTGTGGCCCACTGGGTGTGCTCCTAATTACGCTCTGCATACCACGTGCTGTCTCTGCCTTCCCAGCCCGTTTCCTACCCCTCGTCTGTGCCTGAGTCGCCTGCATATTTACACACAGAAACAGGGAAACAGCTGTGAGACAACGCCACGGCAGCGCACGGCAGGCTTATGTAATCCGCCGCTCTCCACGTGCTCTCGGCCACTTTTTCACTGTCATGAAGTTGCCATCAACCATGACTGAGCAAAAACATGGGATTTGTTCCAAGTTTTCTAAGTCTCGGATGAAAATTTACATGGAGGTCAAACTCAAGAAACCTTCCTGGAATAAAAACCATGATGTCACACCAGACTCCGTATACTTCCCTCAAGAAAATTGCATTTGCCCAATCACATGACCGATGCTTATGGAACATTTGCCATGTGCTAGGCCTACATACAGTAACTACCAATACTATAAAAAGTTACAGTTGGACCCTTCTTACACATGAAGCAGCAGGAGTCATCCCGCGAAAGCCCCCTATTTTGTGAAAGCCAAAGTCAGACTTCCCTGCCAGGCCTATCTGCCACAAAGGCTTGTGTCTTCCCCTAATACCTTTCATTGGATAAGTTAGCCTAGTGTTTGCTAGGCTAAATTTGCTATCATTTTTCCACCATCAATTTCTGGTTATTTAACCCTCAAATACAGTGAGTATAAGGAACAGTCTTTTTATTAAAGTAGAATTTAAAACAGAAGAGATTCTTAAGCGACAGTCTCTCTAACACGACCTGAATCTTGACAACAATTAGGCTCGTCGTTAACTGAGGCAACTGCCCGCTACTCCAGGGTAGCACACCAACAGGCTCAGTGCGGCAGCCACAGAGTGTGTCCCTGACGCATGTGCATGCTAGCGTCACAGATTAATGAGGAGACTGGAGATCCTGAAGCCGTCGAGTTGCGTTGTGAATTTCTGCTCTGTCACTTTCTGTCTATAACCCTTAAATAAGCTGCATTATCTCTGGTAACCAAATTTTCCTCATCTGTTAATTAAGGTTAAAATGAGCTACCTTTCTATAGGGATGGGGAGGTAGGTCAATGATTTAAACACTTGCCTGGCAAACACAAGCACCTAGGTTCGATCCCCGGTACCACATGCTGCACCAGCCATCAAAACTAGGCACGGGGGCGCTTGCCTGTAATCCCAGCACTGGGGAGGCTGAGATAAGAGGATCACTATGTGTCTCAGCTGTGTAGCAAGACCATGTACCAAATAAATAAAAGACTTTTTAAATAAAAAATAAATATAAAATTAAGTAAAGAAGCTTCCTTCCTCAAAGGATTATTACAAGAACTTGAATGAACTGGGGTTATACTTGCCATGGATATTGTAAGTGGTAGTTTTAAAATCTTCCTTGCTTGGGCCAGCCAAATAGCTCAGTGAGTTAAAAGCACCTACAAGCATGTACAGGAGCGAGGGGTTCAATCCCCAGGCCTGCTGTGCCAGCTCCACTCCTAGGGCACCCTGAGAGGCCAATTACGACTGGGTATAGGGGCATGCATCTGTAATCCCAGCTTCGGTAAACAAACCTTCGTGTTTTGCTATAAGCCACATCCCAGCTCATTTTATGTTTTTGATTTTGAGGTAAGGTCTCCCTAAATTGCCAAGTTGTCCACGCTGGGCTCAGCCTTGCTACCCTCGTGCCTCAGCCTCTCCGAGTACTGATATCACAGTCAGGGATTACCACATCCAGTCAAATTATCACCGTTATATTACTCTTTTTTATAGTCAAATTCAGAACCCACAGGGAGTTTTGTCAGGTAACATGAAGATAATGTTTCTATTTATGCAACTTGTTTTCAATGGATATAAATGCAGCGTATCAACCTCATAAACCAAAGCAATGAGAACATAGTAGACAAGAAGGGAGCTCTCAGTGCAGCAAAAACCACCAAGCGAATTGGGCGCTTCCTCATAAATTACTTTTCTCAGAAGTTTCAGGCAGTGTCGCCCTAGCACATTAGACCCACAGAGGGGAACGAGGCACAGCTGCCTGCTGGCTATGGCAGACGGAAGGAGCCCATGAAGCAATGGACACGAGGCAGAGGGTCTCACAAGCACACGCTCAACACTCATGCACTCTTAACGATTACCCGGTGTTGATGAAATCCTCTGCTTCGCTTGGAATCTTGGATAATAAATGGCATCATTAAATTATTAACAACTTCATAAGCACTAACCAAGTGGCTGTGCTCCTGCCCCTCAATTAAAACAGGGAAGCATATGAGCTGGCATTTGCAAGCATCCTCCAGTAACTACTGCATTCCTGGGCTCTGTTCGAGACACAAGGGTTTCCAGAGAAATGCTCAAAAGCCTTTAGTCTTCAGAACCACGGCCAAAATTTTGCATAAAACAGCTCACTATGACTTCCCAGAAATGTCAGGAGTTTCCATCAGTCTGCCCTGCAGAAGGTCGGTGTAGCCTCAGCCTATGTCTTCCCAGAGGCTTGCTGACTACTGGGCACTTTTGCAAGCAGGACTTATCCATGCCCCCCCCCCCCCGCCTCAGGTGACCTATTGCTCTGTTTTTAGCTTTGCAATGTAGGCAGACCAGCTGGACCCCATCCCAAGGAAGTGGTATTGAGATTTTTCATGGGCACAGAATGAGTTAAAAAGGAAGAGGATCTTGAGAAAGTTCCTCATTGTGCCCAGTGGAGTACATGGCCCCTGTTAGCCTTGTGTCCTGGTGCCCGTCCCCTAATTTTTTCTTGAGTTTATCTTCAGGACAGAATTGAAACCTACATGAGCATCTAGCTCTAACATCCATGAGAAGTAGTTGGGCGTAGGGCAGTGTTCTGCTGTACCTACAGAACTTGTGTAATCATTCCTTGTTTAGGAAGAACAAGGAATGATTAATGATTAATGTATACAATTACACAAAGAAGACAAGCTGCTTTATAAAAATGGAAGCCAATTGTCTTAGTCACTTTTCACTCATTGCTGGGACAAATACCCGACACTCAAAATGAAGGAAGGAAAGGTTTATTAACTCACAGTTACTGGAGGTTCCAGTCCATATTCGGCTGGCCCAAGGCTGAGTGGAACAGGGCAGAGAGCATCCAGTTCATGGAGGCAGAACAGCAACAACGGTGACAGAGGCAACTGAACAACCAGGGGAGCAGAGAGCAACAACAGGAGTCTGTCTCTCTGTCTCTCTTTAAATGACATCAGGCTCTCTGCCTTAGCCTATCTGCCTCAGGCCACACCTATAATTCCCAGCAGTACTCAGACCATAATCTCATCAGTACTAAAACACATAATCCCAGGGACTCATGAGTCAAGTCTCAATCTATAGAAGTCCCCGCCCAATGACTACATGCAGCTTTGGGGGGACAACTAAACATAAACCATAATACCAGTAGAGGAAAAAAATACTAAAACTAAACATAATACACTAAATGCAACCGAGTAAGCAGAAGTACTGGTCTCAGTCTGTCACTTCCCATAGTAAGATCCCTGTCATGCTCCTAAAAGAGTGTGGATGTCCTTTGTCACCCTTTAACCTTGGCCTTGGCCATGGGGTGAACTTCAGCTAATGGGAAATCTGGGAAAAGTATCAAAAAGCAGAGTCTTAAAATGTGCTTGGCCTGAGCTTGATCTCCAGAGCCCCTGTTATTACCACAAGGAGCTAAATTATCACAGTCGCTGCCATCAGCCTGGACTGTGGAAGAGGCCCACAACACAGCCCGGAGCCAGTCCTGAGCCTGAAGTCAAGCTCGCTGCACCCAAGTGACCACCACGCAATCCACGGACCCACGAGCAAGAACAGCCACTCATCAAAAGAAAAGCCCTGGGATCCTGAGTCATGACACAGCGCTAACACAACAAAACTGAGCCGTACATGCCACACGAATATAAAGTGCAGAAAACAGAGGACCCAGGAAGAGAAGCACCCAAGCAGCTCTCCAGAGCCTGTCCTAACAATCACAGAAGCCAGGCCTGAGTGTTCTCTGTGACATCACAACTGTGCCAAAGTGATAATGATGTCACCGAAAGCTACATGCAAGTTACACCAAGGCCTTTTACCCACCCCTTTTGAAATGAACATAGTTAATGATCCGATGAGGTTACTGTAATGACAGAATTAGTTCTTTATTGGATAAGAAGTAAATTATGGAAAAATCTAAAATAGTTCCTAATCTTCCCATAGAAGCTTTGTTTTCACAAACTACTATACACACTTTCCAACCCTCCCAGCCTCAGAATGCTACAAATATATGAAGTACACACCCACTGAAGAGAGAGTGTCTGACCTCTCCTTGAAGCCAGGAACCACCAAATCTGAACATATTAACTTTGCAGGAAACATATATGTACCTCTCCTGCAATTCAGTGATGTTATCATAATGCTGCCATTTGATTTTTTATATTGCTCTCCCTGTTGTAGCCAGGATCAAATCCAGCTTGGCCACTTTGAGCAGCTTGTCTTCTCTGTGTAGTTGTGTGTGTGTATATATATATATATATATATATATATATTTTTTTTTTTTTAATCATTCCTTGTTCTTCCTAAAGAGCTTTACACAAGTTCTGTAGGTACAGCACACCACCGCCCTATGCCCAACTATTTCTCATGGATGTTAGAGCTAGATGCTCATGTAGGTTTCAATTCTGTCCTGAAGATAAACTCAAAAAAGATTAGGGGATGGGCACCAGGACACAAGGACACAAGTTCTTGTATAAGAACTTCAATGAAGTCTTGGTTTTAATAACTTCATTTTAGCTGACTAAGTAAAGCATTAAAAAAAGAGAGAATGAAGTAGAAAATAAACTCCAAAACCTTAATCAATATTAGTGCAACTTTCATCCTAATAACATAGAAATATATGTTGCTTTGTATTACTTGGTAATAGATTGTGCAGCCAGGTAAAATGAAATTTGTAAAAGTCTGTGATAACCTATATTGCTCACGTTGTAACTTTAAATAAAAAGGTATCGTATAAAGTGGTATTTATAGTAAGATCACAATGATGTAAAAAGGAAAAGCTCCACAGAACTCACTTTAGGACATTATCAGGATATTACCAATGTATTGGCTTTGAGAGGTGAGGATCTGATGGATCAATTTTATTTTTATTTTTTGCATTGAGTATGTGTTTTATTCAAATGAAATTTAGTATCATTTTGACTACTTTCCTAAATGACACTACTTTCAAAATGTAGTGTTTCTTTTTTTTTTTTTCCTTTTCTTTCTTCTGTTTGGTGTACTTTCTCTTGCTTTCTTCTATAGCTTTACCTCAAAGGAAAGAAAACTAATTACTATTGCAATAAGGTTATGTACTTATTGCTAAATTCTCCAAAAGGTTATAGTAATAAGAACACAAACTTGGGGCCTGGTGGGATGGCTCAGTGGTCTAAAGCACCTGCTTGGGAAAGCTTGGGAGGCTTCAGGGACCACGGTTCAATCCTTCGCACCACATGCTGCGCCAGCCCTGCCCTCTGGGGGGTGGGCTGAGCCGGCCAAAAAAAGGAGTGAATAAACAAAGGTTCTGAAACAAGAATAAAAATAATAAATAAAATTTAAAAAAAAAAAAAAAAGAACACAAACTTTTCATCCCATAGCTAAAGCTACAGATAGATTTTTAAAGACTTAATGCAAATCAGAATGATGAAATGATACAATCCTTACAGTATGTTGAAAGTACTTTATCACCATTAAAAATGCAAACACCATTTTATTATTACAAAACAGGGAGGGAGCTGGGGAGATGGCTCCGAGGCACAAGTGCCTGCTGGGCAAGTGCAAGGTCGTGAGTTTGAACCCCAGTCCCACAAAAAAAAAAAAAAAAAAACCAGGGAAATTTTGACATCACAACGGATATGAAAATATTGTGTCTCAAAGATTAATAACATCTCCAAATTCGAATTATTCTCAGCAGAAGTAAATGGGCTACCTTAAAAGTTATATTCCAATAAGTTATAAATGTTATAATCTCAAAAATTCAGCATGCTTTTTATTTCAGAGAGCTTCAAAGACTGTTTAATAGAATATCATGAACTCTATTTCTTCAAAGACAAGTAGAAAAAAATGGAATGATTTTTTGAAGATCACATGTAAAAAATAATTGCACTAAACTCTTACTGATTTATGAGCACTTCCTTAGTGTACAATTAGAACCTTGAAAATGAGTTACCAATGGGCTATATGGAGAAAATGTTTCTCTTTCTTAATCAAAATTCCCCTGTTGCAGAAGTAATTCTGTAAAAACCAATATTGAGTGTTTTCATTTCCAAAGCAAACACACTTAAAAAAAATAAAATTACTTCCCACTTGGCTTTGGGGAGAATTGCTACTAATAACTATTGTTTAAACAGTTTGAAGAAATATGGCATGCTGCTTCACTGCCCAATAATAATAAGCTTAGCAGAACAAAGCATAAATATTTTTTAAAAACTATGCTATTGCTCTAGAGTTTTGTAAAAATTCCATGTGCTTTCAATAGTTGGTGATTTTATGCATTTAAAATGTAAGAACATTCATTAAAAATTAATAGTCTTGTGTCACAAGTCGTAGAAGCATGCCTTTAAAAGCGTGGGCCAAAGGGTACTGACACTTCCTAAAAGAAGCAATGCAAGATCACCATGTCCTGCTTCAGAGATCTGCCTGTTTCTAGAAAGGCTCAGGGACACTTTTGAGTGTTTGCTTAAGGTATACATTCCCTATGATATGGTAGGCCCAAGAGACAGCAGCAATGACTTCCTATTTCAACATTGTGTGCCTGTAGACACACACACAGAGAGAGAGAGAGAGAGAGAGAGAGAGAGAGAGAGAGAGAGAGCTACAAAGATCACCCTGGGCTCTACTCGGTATTTTTCCTATCTCCTCCTGGCTTCCTCATGGCCCAGGGGTAGAGCAGCAGAGCCACACTGGGAGGAACCAGCAGATTGTGACAGACGCTGGGGGACAGAGGTTGGCGACATGATGGAGCGACTGGCATGAAAGGACAGAACCAGCATCCTGGGTTCTCTTATGTTACAATGCATCCCAGGTAGAGCATCTTAACACTTTGGGAGTTTGTTGTCCTTGCTGTTGTTCAGAGAGAAACAGCTTTTACCCTTCTACAAAAAAAGGGATTTTTCCTAAGCACATGTTCTGCCCATTTCACTGCCTCTACCTTGGAGGAAGATGAACAGATGAGATTAGTAAGCTTTCTCTTTCTGCTGATCTGTCTCAGTGATGGGCTAGCAAAGAAGTACACCCAAGGGGTCTGACTGTGAACCCTTTTTCCACTGTCTTTCTTTCTTTCTTTCTTTCTTTCTTTCTTTCTTTCTTTCTTTCTTTCTTTCTCTCTTTCTCTCTTTCTTCCTTTCTTTCTTTTTTAAATACGCTCATGTTTTTTTTTTCTTTAACACTGACATTTAAGGTCATACCTGGATAAAAGAATGATCTGCTATCATTTTAAACCACAGTACTGAGGTGTCCAGTTGGATAATTGGTGGTCCACAGTGGTTCTCAGTCAAGCCTTCTCCCTTCCGCCTGCCCCCTCTACCTCGTGTCCACGGCATGACACTCCTGTGCCTTAAGGAAGGAGCCCAGGTCGACATCCGCATTCAGCTCCTTCCCCTCCAGTGCCAACCACTGTCTTGCCCATGGCCCCACCCAGGGGTTGAATCTCTGCAGTGCTATGAGACAGCAGTCGGGCCCCTACTCAATAGCTATCATACAAAGAGGTGCCCTCTAATATCCAGGGCTGGTGGCATCTGAAGCTGCCCATTGTTTTCTTGTTTTGTTTTATTTTGTTTTGTTTTGTAATTTAGGAAAGAGTCTACAGTTTGTTCATGGTCTCTACTAGAATGGACTCGTAGTGATCGCCTGTTTATAGCCTCCCAAGAGCTGGGATTACACATGTGTACCACCATGCCCAGGCTCATTTGCCATCTCAGCATGCCCCAGGAGCGGGGCCACAACACAGGCCTGAGGCTCAAACCCCCAGCCCATGCACCTGCTTGCAGGTGCTTTAATCCACTGACTTATTTGGCAAGCCTTTGTCGATTGCTATTGTGGGCATGTTGGAACTTCACACAGTTTTCTGTGTATTTATAATGATTCAGGGACACTGATGGAGATTACAGAGCAAGGATCCTGTAAAATTATCCCTTGACTACACCACTGACTGTCCCCAGCTGGAACCTCTGCTGTCACCTTTCTTGGCATCAATACCTGACATCTTTCAGGAGCACATGTCTTTTCCTTCCTGCAGCAGCAGCTGACAGGGCTGGAGGAGGGGCGGGGAGCACCTTCTCCTGTGGAGCTTGCTGTCCGGGCCCTTGTCACAACCTGTTCACAGCTCAGCTGGCTCAAGGGCAAAGGCTCATTTACTCCACACGGAGGCAAACATGGCCTTCCCACAATGCATCTGGAAGATGTGCTTCCATTTTCCTTTTCACTTCCTGTAAGGCAGGTGGCTCTTTCCCACAAAGGTGCTTTGAATTAGATGACTGGCACTAAGAGGCTACTGGCTGACTTACTACAGCTTCTGTCTTGAATCTCAGGGTTGGGGACAGTAAACAGAACAAGTATTTCCTAAGAAGACACTGACTTCAGCATCAGGGGCTACACTGGAAGCAGAGACCTCCGGCAGGCTCAGCTGGGAAGAAGACTTGGAGAAGTTGAGCCCAGGATCTGGAACTATGGTTCCTCTGTAATTGAAGCTGCAGCTTCCTCCAATTCCAGTTTACACTGCTCTTCCCCTGAAATGGGCAGTTGGGCCCGGTTTTTTGGCACAGGTGAATGCTTCAGTTGAGAACCAGGGGAGGAAGGAAAAGGGTAGGCAGGGCAAAGATTAGCAGGTGGGTTTGAATTCAGATTCTCCATTAAGTGAATGGCTCTCACCAAGTTACATAACCTTTGAGTCTCAATTGCCTTGGCCTTAGCATAAAGATTAAATGGTCTTTATTCTGGTGAAAATAGGTGGCGCATACCTAAGTATCGAGCCAATACCCTCCCCGTCCTTTCAAGGGTCATCACAAGGCTAGCGCTCTAGAGCCCTTCAGGTCTGCAGAGCAATACATTTTAAAGCACCTTCACAATTACTCCCTTAGTTTGTATTTTTCTAAGAGGAAAAAAAAAATGAAGACAGGAAAAAAAGAAATCCATAAAAGGGAATTGTGGAAGAAACACAGGATATTACATAACGAAAAACCAAGCCTCGGGGCTCCGCCAGTCCTGGGCAGCCGCGGCATGTGGAGGCCTTTGGGGTGGACAAGGTGACAGTCTGCATGCCCAGGCTGCCTGAAGGAGTCATCAGCCTGACATCCGAGCGGGCTGCAAATCCGACCTAGAAATGATTCTCTGAGAAGGAAGCAATCTTGCTTTCTCGATTGCCCCAGAAGCCGAGCAGCTGTAGCACTCAGCCTGCCGATCACCAATGTGTAGTCCCTGCTGGCCCCCGGACAGCAGTGAGCTAGGCTGCCCTGTGAAAACTCTCTAAAAATAGGCTCTGAGGTGTGGTGTGCGTGAGCCTCTGGGCATCTCCACATGTAGAGCAAGCAGAGTGTACACTACAGGAATAAAGAGAGTGCAGCCAGAACCTCCCACTCTGTCATGGTTTACACAGGTAATGCTCCCCATCACCCATGTGCTGGGGGCTTAGTCTCAAGGCTTAGCAGTGCTCAGAGATGGGATTTGTGGAATGTGACTGGATCCCGAGGGCTCTAACTGCCCAGGGGATTAATCCACTGATGTGCTCATGCTTCTGGATTGATTGGGAAGTGATGGAAACTGAGGAAGTGGGGCCTTGTTGAGGGGAGAGGGTCACACGGGTGTGTCTTTGGGAACCACATCTTGTCCTCGTCCAGGGCCCTTGCTCTCTGGGTCTTTCTCTTTGCTTCTGTGAACAAGGTTGCTCTCCTTGGCCATAGCTTTCCACTATGGGCATCTCCCTGGTCACAGGACTGAAAGCAATGGAGCCAGAAAACCACAGGCTGACAAGCCTGAACCTTGAGCCAAAATAAACCTTTCCACTTTAAGTTTGTTCCTCAGGTGTTTTGTGATAACGGTGGACAGCTGACTGTTACACCTTCCCTCCCTCCCTTGCCACGCACGCTTGACTTAAAGGGGGATCCTGAGTATCTCCCAAGCCTTAAACTGTGCCACAGGAAGAGCTGTGCCAATCTCCCAGCCACACCATCCACTGGACACTGGCTAAGCCCTGAAAAAGGGTGCAAAGCGAGATAGTTCACGAAGTGTAATGACAAATATTTTAAAAAACATTGGCCACAACAGGGGAGTTTTGCATAGAAATGACAAAATGAGACAGGGCATGGAGAAAAAGTATCTGTCCCCCATCACTGAAGTAAACTGTGCCATTCCTCCCAGTGTCCAAATATCCTGGGACCAAACGGACTTGAGCTGGGACTCAAGTTCTACCATTTTCTAATCGTACGACTTGAAGCAAGTATGTTAACTTCAGCAGCAACATCTGTAGCATGGGCAGAAAATAGCAGCATGTCCTCGGGTCTTTCCAAGGAGTAACTAGGACTATGTAAAGGTTTCCTCTTGGCCTTCTTCAGTTCTCAAAGGTTATGGAAAATGTGTTTGTTATAATCCTATGACACTGCAATTGTAATCCCAAAGGTCATAGCCCTGAGCCCCCGGGGCCACAGTGCTGGCCTCCTCTCCCAGGGCTGCAGGCACAGGGACACTGGTGTGAGCAAACAGCATCAGTGCACTGGTTCTTGAGTGCCAGCCCCTCTTCTCAGTGCCTCACTGTGTTCAGCTCGTTTGATGCCCGGCTATCCTCTGCAGCACGAGTGTCTCAGTGACTTTTTACTTGTTGCTCAGACAAAATACCCAGCACCCAAATTTAAGGAAGGAAAGGCTTATTCAGCTCACAGTGAGTGGAGGTTGCAGTCTATACTCGGCTGGCTCCCAGACAGAGTGGCACATGGCAGAGGGCAGTAGTTCGTGGCAGCAGGAAAGAGTGAAGAGCAAAGGGAAGGGCAGCAGCTGCGGCTTCTAGCCAGCCTCTCTCCCCTCCTTATATTATAAACAAGCTGCCCTGGGGCTGGGGGCATAAAAGTCACATAGTACCCATGCCTTTCTCTTCTATAAGATAAAAATGTCTAAGAATCCTGGTTCTCTGCTGAGTTAAATGTCTAAACTTCTCAAGTTGACACAATGTATCAAGCAGGACAGGGACAATTACTATTCCTCATTTCACTGAGGAATCTGAGGCACAGGCAGGCTGAGAAAGGCTCCAGAGATTGCAGCTTATGAGCACAAGGGCCACGCCCAACCCGGGCAGGCAACACCCACACCCTCACTTCCCACTATGAGACAACAGTATCGCTCAGCGTGACCCAATGCTCATCCAGACCCAGCAGCCCTGGGGTGTACAGAAGTGCAGCCCTTCTCACGAGCTCTGCCACCCAGTACCTGAGGAGCACTAACACTTTGGAAAAGCAGCTCAGTTCAGTGTGTGGAAGGCTGGCCCGACAGAAGCCCACAACAAAGAACCCTGGCCCAGAGGATGGGGCAGGAATCATGGAGAGACCATCAGGGCTAGGTCAGGAGCAGCCACACCACAAGCAGGAGGAAAAAGAAGATGGCACTGGTACATTCCCCACGCTGGTGAGTGCTCTGGTTGTGTCACCATCTTGTAACCCTTGAAGAATACACTGGGACATAGAATCTAGCATTGGCAGTGGGAATGGGGGCCATTCTTTGTTTTCTTTTTCCTAAGGCAAGGTCTTGCTGTGTCACTCTAACTGGTCTTGAGCTCACTGGCCTGGAACTCATGACAATGCTCCTGCCTCAGGCTCCCAAGTGCTGGGATGGCAGGCACAGGCCACCACACCCAGCTGAGCCATTCTATTTGTACTGTGGCATTACTGTGAAAGTTACTTCTAAACTTGCCAGGCCTGAGGAAGCCCAGGGTGCAGCCGAAAGACTCTGCTTCACTTCAAATATTCATCTTTTTGGTTATAAATTGTAAATCCCTAAAATATGGATAACATATCTTGATAGCCACCAGCAACTGTCAGAGATCTTTACTTAGTAGACCATTGATAGATGTGCAATGGGTCACTTTAATATATTTAATTAAGATCTCTACTTAGAACCATCTCTTCAAATAATTATAATCTCTGTCTTAAAATGGTTTAATTTCTGAGATTGGGTGTGGCAATGCACACCTGTAATCCCAGTGCTTGGGAGGCTGAAAACAGGAGGATCACTCTGAGTCTGATCTGTGTAGACCCTGTAGACCTTGTACTAAATACATTAGGAAAAAAAAAAAAAAAGATTTAACATCTGATTTTTTGACTTTGTTATCTTGAAAGTACACCCATGTAGCCATTCCATATGAATTCTCACTATGATCTTCAAGAAATTACATGAGCTACTCAATAGTTTATCATACAAAAGGCTTTGGTTCAGTGATTTTTCCCAGCCATTGATGACTGGAAGGGTTCCAAGCATGTTTAAGGTGGACTCCTAAGCCATAACGTTCAGTAGGTTTGGTAAGTTTCCAGCAGATGTGCTTCTAGGTTGCCAGCCATGGTCTGGAAGCTCACAGATGATGTGCGCATATGGATAGGACCTTTTGTAAACTGAGAAACGCCTGTAACTCCAAAGTCTGAATTCTCTTCTGCAGAGGCAATTGCACGAGTCAGTGGTGAGCTACGAATGAGCCACAACGGGCCGTTTGCATCATTGAATGTTCTAAAAGGTTTGCCATCACTGGTGTAAACCAGTTATTTAAGTAAGAACAGGAAAACACACACTAGCAGAAAAAAAATGCGTAGACAACGTTCTAAATCCATGTATTTTGCATCAAATCTGTATCAGATTCTTTTTTTAAGTGCTAAAGGAAGTCTTTCTACTTTGGAAAGGAGTTAGCAAATAATACTGTTTAAAACTGAATCCTGCTTTTTCTACATCAAGGTACTTGTTGATGGGGAACACATTTCTGACTCTGAGTGTATGAAATCAAGTGTTATTTGATGATATAATAGCTGCTGTTTTTTGGGCTGGAGAGATAGCTCAGCAGACTAAGCAGGACCTGGGGTGAATTCTCTGCACCGCATGATATGCCGGCCCCAGAACCCTGGGTGCACTGCGCCAGCCGCTGAAATCAGGCATGGTGGTGTGCACCTGGGGAGGCTGTAAACGGTGGATCGCTATGAGTCTGATCTAGTACTGAGACCCTGAACACCCTGTAGACCCTTCCCTAAAAAATACAAATACATAAATAAATTTTTATTTTTTTTTTATTTATTTATTTATTTATTTATTTATTTATTTATTTATTTATTTTTGTGGGACCAGGGTTCGAACTCACGACCATGCACTTGCCCAGCAGGCACTTGTGCCTCGGAGCTATCTCCCCAGCCCTCATAAATAAATTTTTAAAAATAAAGCTTACTGCAGAGGAGCACATTTTGGCATCAGGTGCTAAGAGGGTGGTAGGAGATGTGGCTCTTGCTTCCGATACTGGCAGATAGCACCTAATTCATGCAGGTCATATTTGCGTCTTTAATGCATTTCCCTAGTAAGCGCCTATTTTACCTGTCTCTGCCTTGATGGGTTAGGAAAAGCCCTAACGCAATGAAATGCATAAGACATAAAAGTGAAAAGGCAGTCCCTTAATTCTCAGGATGTGGCTTTTACTTCTGCTTTGGATGGTACCCAATGTGTCCCACTCACTTCCTGATGGCTGATCACCCCTGCAGAAAGCCCCTCCGATTCACTCCTCCTGTTTTTTGCTCATTCCAAGCTCCCCCTATCTTTGCAGAGTGGCGAGGCACAGTGTTACTGTTCTTTTCACTGATGACTTTGCTGACATTTTTCCCCACCAGCACACAAGCACAGATAAAGGAAAAACACAAAAAGAGGAAAATGTACAACTTTAAAAAAAAAAAAGTGGTAAAAATCCAAAAATCTGTAAAGAAAAATGTGGTTGGAAAAGGGGAAAGAATTGTACGGAAATAATGAAAGCAAAAACCTATCAAGAAAGAAGCAACAAAAGCCAAGCTATCAAAAGAGAAGGAAGAACAAAAAAAAGAGGGCAGCAAAAATGCAGTGGCCCGGCCTCGCAGGAGCAGGCGTGGGCTTCCTCCCTGCTCCTGCTCCTCTAGGAGGCCTCAGCGACGATGGGGCTGGCTTGGGGCTTCCCCATCCCCTCGCAGCCACAGAGGGTTACAGTGCGGCTGGTGGAGCTCACACACTCCCTCAATAGCCAGGGTGTCCATGTGTGCAGAATCCCATTTTCACCAACATCATAGCACACCATAATGTCTTTGTTCTGCTCATTAAATAGAGCCACGTGGCCAGCTGGCTGAGAAGGCTAGCGTCACTGAAAGTCACTAAGCAAAACCAAATCAAACACTGACAGTCAGGTACCAACCGTGGATCTACCGCAGCCAACCCAGTTATGCAGACAACGATTTTCCCTATAGTGTACCTTTCCCCTATCCAGAAATCTTAGCTCGGGGTCACTCTGACTCAGGGTCTGTCACTTCAGACCCTAAACAAAGTACCTGCTTACTACTTGGGTAGCCAAATCATGGCTCTATTTTAACTTTTAGTGGATGCTGTTTGTACTGAATTTCTTGTCACAACAATAACAGATACTGTAGGGTTTGTTTTGTAGACCTTGAACCCTATTCATAGCTGGGTTAGGGACAAGGTAGGTAAGGAACACCAGCACAGCATTTGAGGAGGTGCTCACTTTGCGGGCTGTGTAAAGCAAAGTCGGCACTATTTGAACACACAGGAGTCGGTGGGGAAAGGCTCCGTCTTTCCATCCCCCAGCTGACAGTGCAAACTGCATCCTATCAGGTAGGAAAAGGGGTGGGTGGTTGAGTTCCAGTTGTCCCCAGCAGGGATTACTTGACAACAAACATCTTGTCTGCCATGACCGCCTCCTCTGGTTCATGGTTTAGAGCTCTCACACCAGCTCTGTGCAATCGGTCCTCAACTCCCAGTTTTGTTCCGAATGCAAAGCCTGCAGCCAGTGCTCTGCTCTCTGCAAAAACTCAGACCAAGATTTTGAGATTTTCTACAAATGATCAAAACAGGACTCCAGAATTAGAGGCCACCAGGAACCAGCGCTGCTGTCAAAAGAGTTGCAGCTAGTAGAGGAAGTAAGGCAAAAAGAGAAACATAGATTTTGGTACTTGACCATTATGAGGAAAGAGAATTATATGAATTGTGGGATTGGTTGGCTTTCATTAACTACAGTCACATTATAGACTGTGCCAAAAAAATTAGGCTGAGGACTTGTTATTTAACAAGCAGAGCTCTAGAAGTCTCTGACAGACCCCTAATGTCTAAACCAGGGACGTGATAAGAATGCACCTCTGAGATCTAGACTCAGAAACACTGAGAATCTTGAATATCTGGACTCTTTAAAACTCTTCATCCTGAAAAAAAACAAAAGTCTCCCTTTTGCTACAGAATAGTCTCCTCTGTGTGGAGACGCCGCCCTTGCAGGGTCTCACCCAAAATTGGTGCATCATGTGATAAAGCTTGTCCGCCTGAGCAGTCACCACCCTTCCCCTTGCTGTCCCGTGACAGGTTACAGCACAGCCCAGGAAAGGGACTGCTGGGAGGATGTGCATTCATCCGGGAGCTACCAGTGCACAGCAGTGGGAACCTGGAGAGCAGATAATACACAGGAGAAAGGGTTTTAGAGTAGGAAAGAAAAAGTACAGCTGGGATAAGAGGATCTATTAATGTCCTATGGCAACTACACCAGGCAAGGTTATCCAAGCCTTGCTCACAAATGTGGCCAGAACAACTCCCTTAAGGACTGCAGGGTAGTGATTAAGGAATTCTCTTCGCAGAGCACTGAGGTAGTCAGAAGTCAGAAGGCTCCAAGGGGAAAGAAAGTTGGAGCAGGTTTAGGGAAGACTGGAGAACTCATCACTTCAGTGGATTCCCTGGAAGGTGCCAGCGGCAGTCCCTTCCCATCTGCATCCAGAGCTCACTGAGAAGCCAGATAATCGCTGTACCCCTTGGCTTAATTGGATACTAAGAGACAGTGCTGTGAACCTCAGCTCCTGACCTCAATATCAAAGCATCCATGAGGCTGACGTAACTTGAGAGTGGCAGAGGCCACAAGGTTTCCTCATCTGAAACCAGGTGGAAATGACTTCTCAGAGTTTGGCTCTTACACATGCCATGCACTGGAGGCTCGATGGCCAGCTGATATCACAGGCAGCGGGTAGATCCTTTAGGAAGAAGGGCTGTGGAAGAAAGTTCTTTCACTGGATGTGCCCTGAAAGAGCTTGGAACCCAAGCCCCTTGGTCTCTTTTTTGCCTCCTGGCCACCATGAGAAGAGCAGCTTTGGCTTTCATGTGTTCCCACTATGATATCCTGGCTCCCCACAGCCCTAAAGCAACTGAGCTAGCCAATGAGACCAAGCTTCTGAAACTGTGAACCAAAATAAGCCACGTGATTTCTTGTTTTGTTTGTTTGTTTGTTTGTTTTTATGGCCAGCTCAGCCTGCCCCGAGGACAGGGCTGGAGCAGCATGTGGGGCCAGGGATAGAACCGCGGTCCCTGCAGCTGCCCAAGGTTTTCTAAGCAGGCGCTTTAGACCACTGAGCCATCCTGCTGGGCCCAAGCCATGTGATCTTATGAGATGATTTTCTCAGCAGTGGAGAGATGACTAACATGTGCTCAGATGGTCTCAAGGCTGGAGGAAGTCAGGAGGCTCCACCTTCATAACAAGACTCTCTGGACCCAAAACCAGCACAAGCCAAGAAGATAGGGACCTATCACCATTCCTCTCTCTGACTCACTTGCATTAATAAGCACGTCCTTCTCCACAACCTTGAGATCTATCAGTGAACCTCTGGGTTATCAGGGAGAGGGGGACTTCTACCAGAGGACAGAGCCCAGGTCCTTTGAACTTGAAGACAATACAACTCTACAAGTAATAGCCATACAGGTGCCCAGAGTCCCAGAGGACCAGCAGGAAAGGAAAAGGTACGGTAAGGCTGAGAGAAAGGGCTACTGACCCTCGTCACAGGAAGGGTCCAGGCTTAAGGCTGCTCGGTGGGGGCAGGATGGGGAATGTCTGGGCATCGAGGAATTTACAGGGGCGAATAGTGCCTCTGTGCTTTGTGGTCGCAGGAAATGGGAAATTTGTACAGCCATCGTGCAACAGGTGCTAAAAAATTGAAACAAAGGATCAGTCCTCTCAGGGATGAAGATCTGGGTCACTGACCAGGCAAGCAACTTAGACGCGCTTGAACACTGAGTGTGAATGAACTCTAGAAGAGGTTGCAGGAGAGCGTGATGATGAATGCCAACTGCAGCCGTGGGACCAACTGCAACTTAAGGGCTGCAGCTGTACCAATAACCCTGCTGTTTTATGCTTGTGGTGCGGCAGCAGTGCTGCTGACATCCTGAGAAAGACGGATGGAAGATTTTCACCAAAAACTCATGGCCCACATCACAGCTGATGTTTCCGCTTTTGAACCATTCTGTTAAATTCAGTTTCAAGACAAGAATCCCTGCTAGTAAGATAACCAATTAATAACCTGCTGACATCCTAACCAACACATTAAATCAAGAAAAAAAATTGAAAGGAATAAAATTTGGAAGGAAAGAGACAAAACTGTCTTTTATGATACACAATGTAATTGTCAACCTAGAAAACACAAGAAAATCTGTAAATAAATTACTAGAATGGACAAGATTGGTCACGTTCTGATATATAATCCCCTCCCTTTCTCACTCTCTTTCTTTCTCTGTATCTCTCTCTGTCTGTCTCTGTCTATCTCTCTCTTTCTCTCTCTCTCTCCCTGTCTGTTTCTCTGTCTCTGTCTGTCTGTCTGTCTGTCTGTCTCTCCCCCTGTCTCTCTCTCTCTGTCTCTCTTTTACTAATACTAGTAGTCTGTAATTAATGTCATTGTTACAAATTTCTCTACATCTTCCATGCTATGTCATGCCAAATAAAGAAGATAATCAGGAGTAACAGGAGGGCTGGGGAGATAGCTCGGGGTCTGAGTGCCTGCCTGGCATGAGTAAGGATCCAGGTTTGATCCCCAGTACTGAATATCATGCTGGCCGTGTGCCGAGCCAGTCACATGGCACATGCCCTATTATCAATCCCAGGGCTGAGGAGGCTGAGATAGGAGTATCACTATGAGTCCAAGCTGTATAGTGAGACCCTGTACCAAATAGATAGGTAGACAGACAGATAGATAGATAGATAGATAGATAGATAGATAGATAGATAGATAGATAGATTTAAAAAAAAAAGAGTAGACTGAGGTCTGGCCAAATAGCTTAGCAAATTAAAGTGCCTGCAAACAGGTGCAGGGGCCAGGGTTTGATCCCTGGGCCTACTGTGCTGGCCCCAACCGCGGGGCACGCTGAGATGGCAATTGAAACTGGGTGTGGTGGCACACATGCCTGTCATCTCAGTTCTAGGGAGACTATAAGTAGGTGGATCACTACAAGTCCAATCTAGTAGTGAAACCCTGAACACCCTGTAACCCTTCCCTAAAACACAAACATACATACATACATACATACATACATACATAAAAGAACTTTTCCATCAGGAGTCAAGGACAAAGAGTACAACTAAGTGAAAATCAACTATATATTTTACATCAGAGTTAGAATTCTTGGTAGCACAGAATTAAGAAGATGACTTACTTGCCAACCATCTCAAACGCATTTCTCACCAAAGACCAGAAGTGATTCAACAGCTATGTGCCCAGCAATAGCTTGTGCTTCTTCTGAAGTTCAATTAGCTGCCCACCTCAGAGCATCTAAAACTCAGCAACCCAACTAGTTCAAGTCTTTTCTCTTTTGAAAGTATTTTGTCAAGATACAAGTGGAGAACAGGTACATGGATTCATGCAATAAATATATTTGGCAAGGAATCAAAAATAAAGTAGAAAAAGAGCTGAGGTTTCTAGTCATCAGGCGAATGCCTTGGAAATCCTTATTACAAAATGAAAGAAAGAAAGAAAGAAAACTGGCTGCCCCATAGATCTTATTCTTTTCACATGACCTAAAATACTCAGCTAGGCTTACCTCATCAATTATTAGTGCACCTTAGAATATTTTTCCTGTGTTGCATGTTCACAACTTCATTCATTCATGACTGTCTTACTGTTATTTCTTCACTTGTCATTTACCTGTTTCACTCACTGTATCGTTAAAACTGAAACTTTGGCCACATTTTAAAAGTCTCTCTTATTCCACTCCCTCCCTGCTCCTTTGCCTCCCAGCCCTTCCCTGCTCTCCCTTCTCCTCCCCACACCCCTCTTTTATTCCTTAGGCTTGCTCATGTGCCAGAACATCAAATTATACAGAATTCAGATGCCAAAGGTGGTTCTTTGGAAAACAGTTGTCTTAGTTACTTTTTACTCATTGCTGGGACAAATACCTGACACCGAAATGAAGGAAGGAAAGGTTTATTTAGCTTACAGTTACTACAGGTTTCAGTTCATATTTGGCTGGCCCTAGGCTGAGTGGAACAGGGCAGAGAGCATCCAGTTCATGGCAGTGGAATAGCAACAATCGCTACAGAGGCAACCAATCAACCAGGGGGGCAGAAAGCAATAGCGCTAGTCTGTCTCTCTGTCTCTCTTTTTAAATTACATCAGGCTTTCTGCCTTAGTCTATCTGCCTTAGGCTACACCCATAATCCCAAAAGTACTTAAAACACATAATTCCAGGAATCATGGATCAAGTCTCAAACTCTAGATCAGTACTAAATCACATAATCCCTGTGGATCATGGATCAAGTCTCAATCTATGGAAGTCCCCACCCCATGACTGCATGAGGCTTTGGGGGGACAGCTAAACATAAACTGTAACAACAGTGACTACAATTTAGTGTAGAAAACTCACTTTGCAGCTCAGTCTACCACAGAAAAAAGGAAATCTCAAGTTAACAATAGTTTTCCAAGGTAAAGACTGTGTCTCACGGACTATACTAACTGCAAGAGCAGACAGCAAGGGCTGCATGGAAAGTCTGGGGGCCTTGGAGATAGCAACTTGGCCAGAAAGATCAATTAATACCTTGTCCACTCAAGCAGAGTCTACTAGGGAGCAACCATGAGAAGTTCCATGATAGTCAATTCTTTGCCTTCTGTCATGGCTTGGCGAAACCATTGATTACTTGGTTAAAATCAAATATTCAGGTCAACAACAATATTAGCAAAATTGATCTGGACAAAGGATCTTCCAGTAGGGTAAAGATCTTGTTCTAGTCTAAACATCTAGGGGTGCCTGGAAAGCAGACCTCCATTTGACTGGGTACTGAAGTTAGAGTACTCAGAAGATCCTTGATGCTTTGCCAGGATTGGTTGAGGACTCTTGTGAGGAGGCCAGCTTGTAAGGAATCCAGAAGAGCACAGAGAAGCCGGGAGCAAGGCCCAGACTGGGGCAAGGTGATGAGGTCCCCACACCACAAAATTCAAGAAGCCGCTGGCTCTCAGGTACAGCCCTGCACTTGCACCCCCTTGGGAGTGAGTTGTCACTCCCAATGTTGTGCTCTCTGCTCCTGGCTTTCCTTGCCCGGACCCTCACACAGAGCACACAAACAGGCCAAGCAAACCGGAGTCTGCGCTCAGGGACACCCACCCACAGGCAGTGCTACTTCATCCCTGACAGTGGAGGGCCCACGGGAGACCCTGGACCTCCAGAAGACTTCAGCTGTGACTCGGAACCTGTTACACCACAGGGTCTGCAGAGTTACCTGCCTAGAGGTAAATTTCTGGGACTTTTGCTTGATATTCTGTGTCCTTTCTCCTGTGCCTCTTGGTGTCTTTCCAGCAATTATATCATTGTCCTGAAGTATCACCTATGCAACCCTTAACACTAAACTAAGGTTCTGAATCAAAGCACAGAGAGAAAAATCAGGGCCGGCATTGTGGACAGCAAGAATTATGCTGCAGGTGTAAGGAGTTAGCAGACAGTAGTGAAGGCAGTCTCAGTGCACTAGGTTATTCTCCGCTTTCACTTACAAATTCTGGTAATTAGCTATTTGACAGTTTCTTAAATAAGCTTCTTTCCCTCCTTCTCTCCCTTTTTCTTCCTCTTTCCCTCACTCTCTCCTCTTTCTCTCAAAAGTCAATACATTATTAGCTCCAAATAAAAAGGTTTCATTCAATACTAACAAAGAAATAATGATATTGTTCTGAAAACAACTGACCTGAATGTTCCCAGGGCCTCCTGTAGCTCTGGCTAAAACCACACCGGTAGTTTCCTGCTTTAAGGTCCCTTTCCCTCCCCATGGCTGTTACTGCATCATCTCTGTATCAGATCTCTAGCCTGGGGTCCTCCATGCTTCTCCCAGTCTCTTCCACTCAACAAGTTCATCCCCGAAGTGTTTCTCCTTGCATCAAGAATCCACACCTGAATGTGTTCCTAGCTTGGATCTCCAGTCTAGACTTCTTTAGTGAACCCTAAGCTCTCTTCCATGGCCGTGCATTTGATGGCGCGAGAAAACTTAGAATCAAATTGGGTCACAGTACGCCATTAGGCAAAACACCTCCACCCTCCTCAGCAAAGCCCGCAGCTGGAAGTGGGCGGGGTTGGCCACCTGTTCCGCATCACTTGCTCACCACAGTCGGGCCTTCCTTCACCTGGAGCCCTTGCGGAGCTGCCTCGGCAGCCCTCACAGCCCCCAGCTTGCGCACATCCCACACAGCCAGCCTCAAACCTCTGAGCAAATTCTACAGTGAGTTCCTTTGCTGCTTACTGGTCACTGCTGTGTTTCTCTCTAGTAAACAGAGTCCATGTCAGTATTGCCACATAGCATGTTGGGACCACACTTCCTGCAAAGGAGCAGCACACTTCTGAGGCATTCTGACTCCGCGGGGCCCTACTGTCTGTTTATCGCTGTGCCCCCAGTGTCTGGCGGGGTGCTCCAGTCTAAGCCATGCTCTAGTAATTCTGTTTCCCAGTGAAAGAATGGATGAACCTATGACTCCAGACCAGCGATTTTAAAGTCTTGTGAGTATGTGCAGCTTGCATTCTGACACCACTGTTACTCTGGTTGGAAGAGAGGAGCAAAGACTTCCCTGGAAACTCAAAGCATATTATTAAAGGCATTCCAGAGAAAAGTTTAGAGCTTTATTTTATTTTTTAAAAATCAGTTTAGTTTTGTGATCATTTAAAATAACATTTTGATCAAATTATATAAAATTGTAAATATAGCCATGAAAAAGGAAATTAAGTCACCTGTAATTTCATCTTTCCTTTGAATAATGATCTAAATGCATCATTTATTATTTTGTCTTCTGGTACCTTTTGAAATTTTTCTCTATTCCGTATGGCATTTTTTTTTCCTCTATCCTTTTTCTCAGTATATAACTGTAGCTCAGCTTACTATATACATTTTCCAGAATCAAGAAGAAAGAACAAAAGGGCCAGCGAGATGGCTCAAAAGACTAAGTGCCTGCTTAGGCAAGCACAGGGACAGGGGTTTGATCCCATCAGCACATGCCACACGCCATGCCAGCCCTGACCCCAGGTGCACTGAGCCAGCCTCTGAGACTGGGTGTGGTGACGCACACCTATAATCCCAGCACTGGGGAGACTGAAAATGGGAGAATCAGTGTAAGTGTGAGCTGCATAGTGAAACCCTGTACCACATAAATGAAGTAAGTAGATAAATATTTAAAAAGAAGGAACAACATTCTAACTGCCTGCAATCATTGAAGGAAGCCTAAAAGACCATTAATCAATCAACAACTCATTATCCTTAAAATTTGGAGCTCTGTGTATGTCAAGGAAGTATTTGGTTATTAGGTCAGTAGCTGGAATTGCTAGTGTTAAAAGTTAGCGTGCACCCTTTATTCATGCAGTGTTTAATTCACAAACTTCATTTGGGGAAAGAATGTATCTACATTTTGTTCATGACCTAAGAATTTGTGTGAGGCTAAATTTAAGGTGGCATGTTGGCTGATCTAGCAGAGGAAACCTGGCCAATCTAAGAAGTGAGGAAGCAGGAAAAAAGGAAGGAGCCAAAGACAGAATACACCCGCCTCTTGGCTCCACCTCTAACACGACATTCAGCTCTGCACCCAAAGTCTGAATTATGCCCCAGTTCACTTTATAGCCCAAGATGACTGAGAACATGCCTCAAATGTGAGGACTATCACCCAATCAAGATATGAGTTAATCCACCAATAAACACACAGCCCCCCGCAATCCCATCATTTCCAGAAGCCCTGCAGTCTCTGAACAAACAGAGCCGGGCAGGGACATTTTAGATCTGAACCATGATACTGGTTATCCAATGACCTGGACCAGAGTTAGAGGACTTTTTCTGGAAAGCAGCAAACTCTGGACAGCAGGAAGCGTGCCAGGGGTGGGGATTCAGCATTTCCATCTTAGAAAACAAAGGCAGAGGGAGCCCACAAGAGTTCCTTGAAAGTGGAGCAGCCAAATAAGAATTTCCCTGGGGCCTCAGCTCACCCACAAGACAGTTACGGCTGTGTTACAAATGGTTGTTTTTAACCAGCTGTCCTTCCAAGGCCTCATAGAGGCCTTAGATCATTTTGAGTAGGTTCTTAATGCTTCCAGCCATAGATTTCTGGGCACCTATTATACACAAGCCTGTCAGGCTCTGCGCTGGATATGAAATATAACACATAGGCCTACACCCCGAGGCAAACGAGGTTTTGTCAGGCAGGGATGTACACACAGTCTTTGATATGCAAGCACAAAATGAGCTACGCCAACACAAGATACTGGAGACACTGGGTCCAGGAGACCATAAGGGCAGAAACAAAACCAAGACTAGATCTGGAAATGTGGCTAGGATGGCAGTGGGAAGAGAGCCTAAAGAGGCAGCAGGGACCACTGTGAGCAGAAGCGCTCTGGCAGGAGCACGGAGACCTACGGACTCAGGGTCATGGGGAGTGAAGGATGCTGGGATGGCGCTCAAAGCTGGAGCATCTCCCCATGGGAGCGACTCTCAGCAGGCATGCTGCTGTCATTTATTAATGGGAAAAAGACAGTTGTGCTAACACTGAGGAAAGCTACTGTTCTCCTAGAGACAGAGTATAAGCTGAGTTGTGCAAAGTGGTAGAAAGAAGGTTAAAACTTGTTCTCACCAATAGGGCAGGCCAAGTCCGCAAGGATGATGGTTTCTTCTGGAGCCTGAGAGGACACTCCCTGTGAAGTTGGCAGGAAAGCATGGCCTTGGCACCACTGTTGGTCTGCTACAACCAAAAGAGGGTGTCTTGGTACACACAGCTGCTTTTGTGGGGGCTGTGAGATCACTTGGGGCTATGACTGGGCTGGGTGGAGGATGCTGAGTGCTTTAGTCATGCAGTTAAAAGTCAAAGCATTTCAAAAAATGCTAGGACTGTAAAATCAAAAAAGTACTAAAAAAACTCAGAGAGCTTGGACTGTGTCCTCTGACCAGTTGTGAATCACTGATGGAAAATGACCTTATGGAAAACACAGGCAGAAAAAATAATCTTATAGCTCAATGCAAATCAGAATGAAAGAAGAAGAGAGTATACAAATGAGAGCAATGTTTTTTTTTTTTTCAATCATTCTAAAGATTTAATGTCAAAAAAGTAAAACAATGGTATATAACTATCTGTACTTCAAAAAATGTCCAATATTTCTTACCAAGAAAAAGAGGGGTCAAAGTGAAACTAGTGAATGTTGCCCCAAAGGAAAGGGTTCTATGGTGTTATTTCACCTTTACATACTTTTCTTTTGTTTCAATGTCATGCTAGCACTTCGGTTGTATGGTTTTTGTTAAGTGTCTCCACCTCTGTCTGTATGCTTTGGGTCTAGATGTCACCCCAAAGCCTCATGCAATTATGAGGTGGGCTTCCTAGGGTTTGTAATTAATTCATCATCCAATGCTGGGAATATGGTGTAGGTGCTGCACCCACCATGAGGCGGACATCCTGAATACAATATAAGGAAGGGAGGGAGGCTTGCTCTCTGCTGCTGCTCCTCTCTTTTCGCTCTTGCCATTTTGCTATTTTCTGCTGCCATGAGCAGCTGCCCTCCGCCATGTGCCACTCTGCCTTGGAGTCAGCTGAGTATGGACTGAAACCTCCACAAACTGTGAGTTAAGTAAATCTTTCCTTAATTTTGGGCATCAGGTATTTTGTGCCAGCAACAAGAGAAAAGTAATTGAGACATCTGTTAACTGTGGTCACCTCATCTGTACAGTGGGCTTCACTGAGTCATTGTGTGGATTACGTGAGATAGCGCTGATAAAGCACCACCTCCTGCACAAATATCTGAGGAAAGGTTTTGACTTCCACAGCTTTGGGCAAAAAAAAAAAAAAAGTCTTAATTTAAAATATGCCCCAAATATGAGTGACACAACTCAGTTTCATGTTATGCTATGGAAATTCTAAGAAGTGCCTCTATGCAAACCTGCAGTCTATCACACAAAGATTGAAAATGCAAACAGCTATGTGATTAGAGACTCATTTCAGGAGCCAAGAAATGGAAGCCTCATTATTGGATGAGCCAGTATGGCTTAAATGGTTACTCCGTGCAGGAAACCCAGGCCTGTCTGGCATACATATAGTACTCGGTATTTCTCACAGAGCAGGTCCTGTCCAAATATGGACAGGCTTGTAATCATTGGGTCTCACTTATAGTAATATGTATGTGCTTCCATACAGAACATTAATATGCTACTTCAAGTAATGCTTATTTTTAGAAAATACAAAATAACAAAAAAAAAATTCCTTCATAATTCTTTTTGCCAAAGGATTTCCCGCTCTTACTCTTTGTCTGTGTCTCTCTCCATCTCTGTCTCTGTCTCTCTATATATGTGCATGTGTGTGTAGAATATGTGAATTCATCTTCTTTAAAGATTTCTACTATAATTTTATGTTATATAATATTTATTAACTTCATTTTAATGGCTCCTAGTATATTACATGGACATACTTTAATTTACCAAAACTATTTCCACTCTAGCGAATATTTACAGATTTATGTTATCATGAATCATTATAAATAGCAGTATATCTGTGTATACATCTCTCCATATGCTGTTTCCTTTGAGAGTGGATTGCTAGAAGTAAAATTACAGATCAACAAGTTAAATATTTTGAAAGCTATTACTACAGATTGCCAAAATTCTCTCCCTCAGGCTTATAGATATTCTTAAATCAACCAAGAAATGTAGCATGTTCACCATAGCACGCTTCTTTCAGCAATGACCACTACTTTTGAAATAAGAACACAAGTGCATGGTTTTTCAGCTAGATTACCTCTGTCCCTATTTCCATGAGTCCATCAGATAGTAAACATTGCCACCACCATCAAGGGCAAAAACAGATGCTGATGTTCCAAAGCGGAACGTTGGGTATCTTTTACAAACAGCTTTTCAGAGAGTAGAGTGAAAATCTAGCCAGCGGACAGCTGTGTCTGTGAACCACCAGACACCAGATCTGCTGGCCCCTTGATCTTGGACTTTCCAGCCCCTAGAACTGTGAAAAATAAATGACCAGACACACAGCTTGCTTGGGTTTGAGCACTGGTGGGTAGAGCCATGGGGTGAAGATCTCGGGACACTGAGGGCTGGAGGGAGGTCATAAGTGGGTCTGGAGGGGCAAATCGAAGCTACCTGGCCCAGTCAGCCAGGAAAGACGTGCGGTCTGTAGCATGGCAACCTGTGCTCCGTAGACACGGCAGCACTACCCCATCCATACCACTGTTTGCTGCGTGGTTCTCAGGCATCAAGTGGGACTATTACCAGGCAATCATTTCCCTTTATTTCAGTAATTTAAACAGTGAAAACCTTGAAGCTGTTTTCTCCTCAAGAGACCAGAGTGTATTTGTGGGTCCAATAACATGTTCGCAAAACAGAAGAAACATTAACTACATCTTTATATTACTGAGGCAGAAGAATGCATTCTAATAGGCAATTGAGCAAAAAAAAAAAAAAAAAAAAAAAAATCCTACTGTGATTGAATTTATTTTTCTAGAGAAATGCAAAGCAATCATCATGAATGTTTCATTAAGATGGTTTCTAACGGTACAAGTATATCTGCGTCTTAACAAGCCCATGTTTTAGCCCTGCAACTCTCAGAAGCAGCAAACAATTCTAGAAAAGTGTCTTTAATCCTCACAAGTGACTCAGGAGTCACACTGAGGTTGTAGTATACTGTCTAGACTCCACACACTGATCTGCTTTCAAGAATGTGCAGTCGTCCTGTGGCCTGCGGGGCCTCGCTCCCAGCCCGCTCCACGGGCTAGACCTTGCCTTGACCACACATTTCTCTCCTGCTCACAGCCCAGGACCTGGCAGTAGACTGAGCTGTAAGAGCTTAACCGGCTGAATTTCCTGCTTGCAGGTATATAAGCTTTTTACCCACGATGAGCATCAGACACAGAGAAATTAGGTAGTTTGTCCAAGGTCGCAGAATTAACAATGAAAAAAGAAAAAAAAAAAAAAAGGAAGAAAGAAGGAAAGTGCCACAATGCAAGTCTTAATCTTCCTAGGACAATGCTTCCACCAACTCATTGTTTTCCTGATTCTATTTCCGCAAATAGGATGGGGGAAGGGAATCCTGACAGCAATAAACACGCCTCTGTGGCCAATGAAAATTATACACTGAAAGTGAAATTAATTTATAAAAATATACTTACTAATAGAGAATATCATACTTGCCAGCAAATTTGCCCTTCAGACAAGGGCGAATGATGAAATATTTCAGGAATTGTTTGCAGTGAGCTAGACAACAAAGACCCAGGGTATTTTCATTATTATCGGAGCCTCACAATTGCTAGAGAATTGTTCACTCAGTTAATGATAAATATTATGAGAACATGAGGCCAGGTGCTCATTGAGCAATATTAATGAGACACACAAAAGTCACATAGGCATGATGAACAACCAAAACAGCCCTCCACGCAGTGCCACTAAGAGCACCACGTTGTACAAGCAGCACCAAATTCACTGCTGGTCTCTGCCATCATCATCAGCCTCATCCAACCTCTTTGATCACACCAAAGACAAAGAATCCTCCTGTTCTTCTGGACCCTAATGAGCCCCCTCAACCCTTCCCCTAGCTGTATGTGTCCTGGAGTACCAAATAAAGTGACAAGGACATCTAGCTAGGCAGCCTGGTGTTCTCGGTCTTTGGCGAGCATCAGTACAGATGTTCGGGCCTGGCCCACCTGAGCACCCGAGCAGCATTCTAGGATGGAGCCCAGGCACCGGCATACCACAGAGGCTCCTGGAGGCACGCGGATGGATTGAAACACCAGAACCTGGGCTCTGCCCCAGAATGACTGACTCAGAATCTCTGAAGTTCAAGGTCTGACACATCTTTATCGTGAAAAAAATCTCCCGTAAGTGAGGCTCGAGTATTCCAGTGTGAGAAATGCTTCCCTCGATTGACAGGAATAAATCCACCCACAGCATCAGCAGGGTACACTGGAGCAGTACTCCGTGCTAAATGAATATTTGAATATGGATGTCTTCCATGCCCACAGCTAACCTCTCTTTAGCTTTCCAATTTGGACAAATATTAAATTTGCTCCTTAGAGTAGGTATTAACTGTGCTTAAATACACCATGGAGATTCCATGCCCCACTCTGGTGCATCTCTTATCTTTTCATTCGTTCACAAATCACCTTTATGAACACTAGCTTCACCCCCAGATAATAAAAATGTACATTAAGTTAAGGTACAAACCAAGCAACAGACTCAATTGGAAAAAAGTGTTTGATTTTACCAAAGGACCTTTTTGTTCCCTCTCTTTTCATATGTTAAAATAAAATTTGAATCTACTAACAAAGCCTTTTGCTGAATTAAGGGAAATATAAAAGAAGCACCAGCATTAAAATTAGAACATCAGAAGCACACTCCAGGTTCCCTCTAAGAGAACAACCTGGCATTTCAAGAAACACCTTCACCAAGGTCACCACGCTTGACAGCTTCAAGCTTCAGAGTGCAAAACTTCAACACCAAAAAGACTAAGTTAGTAAAAAGTGAGGGTAAATGGGTCCTGAGAAAGAAAATATGACGCAAACAAATCGAACTACTGCCAGGATTTTGCGCTCCGCCGAGTCGCTCCAGCACATCGGCGTGTTCACTTGTTCTTTTTCCCTACAAATTTATTCTCTTTGCTTTACTCAAGTGCTAACAGTGAGCAAAAATGTGATAAATTATAGAGAGCAAATAGTGTAAAACGCTGTACTCACTGGGAGTTCTACTGTAGAAATTGTGTATTCTTCAGCTACAAATACAGTGGAAAAACATCTTTATTCCCTACAAAGGAAAATGATAGTGATTTCAAAAAATGTCTCAGACAGACAGATCCAGGCACGCAAATGCACACACAACATAGGCATGCAGACTCATTAAAACAGGAAGACACGAGATAGCCAGCTGGGTGTGTAGGTGCACACGTGCCTTCGAAGGCAGAGGAATCAACAAGATCAGCAAAGTGGAAATGTCTGAAGCAGCACTAAGGAGCCAGAAGTGGAGCTCAAAAGTTGAACCAAGAAGATATAAGACCTCTCAATAACCCAATATCAGTTCATGAGATTGAAATGCAATTAAAAACTCACCAACAATGTAAAGCTCAAGTCCTGATGGATTCACTGCTGAATTCTACAAGACACTCAGAGAAGATTTAATGCCAGTACTCTTCAAACTCTTTAATGAAATTGGAAGGGAAGTAATACTCCCTAACTCTTTCCTAGAGGAAAGTTTTACCCTGATACTCAAACCAGAGAAAGAACCACCAAAAATGAGAACTAACCACCAACTCCCTAATGTACATAGACATAAAATACTCAGTGGGACACTAGCAAACGGAATGCAGCAAATAATCAACAAGATTGTACACCATGCCAAAACGAGAATCATCCTAGGAATGCAGGGATGGATCAATATATGCAAATCACTAACTATAAAACATCATTTAACAGAGTCAAACACAAAAATCACATGATCGTCTCAATATATGCAGAAAAAGCTTTTGACAAAGTCCAACGCTCATTCATGATAAAAACCCTACAGAAAATTGAAATAGATGATCTTTACGTCAACTATAAAAGCCATCTATGAAAAACCAACAGCAAATGGGCATCCTAAATGGACAAAAACTAAAAGCTTTTACTGTAAAATCAGGAATAAGACAATGATGTCTACTATCACTTCTCCTATTCAATACAGTTCTGGAAACATTACCAGGCCAATTAGACAAAAGAGAGAAATAAAAGGAGTAATCTAAAAGGAAGAGATTAACTTATCATTATTGAAGATAACATGATATTCTACATAGAAGACCCAAAAAATTCCACCAAAACACTGCTAGATGAAACACTGAATTCAGAAGCCTAGCTGATTATAAAGTCAATACTCAAAAATCAATATCATTCCTACACACAAAAACAAATTCACTGAGAGAAAAATCAGGGAAACAATACCCTTCACTATAGCATGAAAGAGAGAGAGAGAGAGAGAGAGAGAGAGAGGAAAGAAAGAAAGAAAGAAAGAAAGAAAGAAAAGGCTTAAGAATCAATCTAACAAAGGAAATAAAACATCTAGGTATTGAAAATTACATACTATAAAAAAGGAGATTGAAGAGGATGTAATAAAATGGATGATATACCTTGCTCGTGGATAGGAAGAAACAACCTAATGAAAATGGCCATGCTCCAAAAATTGTTGAATAGATTTAATGCAACCCCAATCAAAACACCATTAGTATACCTCACAGCAGTACAGAAGACATTCCTAAAATTCACCTGGAACTAGAAAAATTTAGAGTAGCAAAAGCAACTCTGAGCACAAAAATAAGGTAGGAGGCATTGCAATCTCTGACTAGAAATTATACTACAATTTCCACTCTGATCACATCAGCATGATACTATCAAAAATAAAAAAGTAAAAAAAAAAAAAAAAAACAGGGTGGAGGATAAGAGAAACAGAAGATGAAGACACAACTACAAACACACTCAGCCACTTTATCTTTGATAAAAGGACCAAACATGTTCACTGAAAGAAAGATAAACTCTTTAATGAATGGTGCAGGAAAAACTGGCTTGCTGCACGTCAAAGAGCAAAGCTAGAACCTATGTCTGTCACCATGCACTAAAGTCAAAATTGATTAAAAAGAAATCTAAATAGTAAAGCAGAAACACTATATCTATTGGGAGAGAAAGTGAGTAGAAATCCTGAAGACAGAGGAGCAGGAAGAGACTTCATGAACAAAATCCAAACTGGACAGGAAATACTTCAAAGAATCAACAACCTGAATTTTACCTTATTGAAAAGTTTTTTGCACATCTAGAGAAATCACCAACACAGTGAAAAGACAACCCACAGAGTGGGAAGAAATTTTAGCCAACTATCCTTCCTATAAAAGATTACTATCTAGAGCATATAAAGAATTGAAAAAAACTCAGACCACTCAAATTCAAAGACCTCATCCAAAAATGGGTATCTGAGATGAACACAAGCTTCTCAGATAAAGAAATACAAATAGCAAATAAATACATGCAAAAATGTTCAATATCATTGGTCATTCAAGAGATGCAGATTAAAACAACACTGAGATTCCATCTCACTCCAGAAAGAATGGCTATCATCAAGAAATCAACCAGTAACAAATGTTAGAGGGGCTGTGGGGGGAAAGGAACCCTTTTCCACTGCTGAAGGGAGTGTAGATAGTACAACCACTGTGGAAATCAGTATGGATATTATATATGTTACGATTATAAGTCCCATTCAACCCAGGCATTTCCCTTCTGGATATTTTTTCAGAAGAATTAAAAACACCATACCACAGCAACGTATGTGCAGAAATGTGGAAGACCACCTGGGTGACGCCCCTTGAAGGAGCAATTATTTCCATTTTGGCTGAACCTGATCCGATTTCCACGTATTGATGTGTAAATAGCTAGCTGGGACTTTTCCTTAACCTGCAGTTCTCAACCTGCGGGTCATGACCCTGGCGGGGTCGAACAACCAAAACACCGGGGTCGCCTAAAGCCATCGGAAAATGTTATTTATTTAGAATTACAGTTTTGAAGTAGCCACCAACATTATTTTTTGGTTTGGGGTCACCGCAACATGAGGAACTGTATTGCAGGGTCACAGCATCAGAAAGGTTGAGAACCACTGCCTTAACCCTTCAGTTGGCTTTAAGCAATGCAAAATGGTCCAGCTGAGGTGCTGATGTGTGATCTGTGAAGCAAAGACAATAGGACAGCCCCCAGCTCTGTAATGAACATGCGCATACAACCAGACAGGATGGAGAGCCGAGCTCCACCCTGTAGGCTGGGATTGAGCCTTGATATAAGATGTTGACCCCCAAGGCATAAAAGATTATATCTCAGAACTGAGACATCAAGCCCAAACTATTAGACACTACTTCACTTGTGTTTGCGTTATACCAAATACTCTTTGTTCATGTCTCTCTTTCTGTGTATTGCAGAAAGTGATTTCAGGCCTCCCACCCAGCCCAGCTCACAGCACTCACCAACTTCCAGCCATTCTCACAGTTACTCAGCCCTCAGCCACTCCTTTCTTTATGAATTAATAAACCTTAGGTTCAGCCCTGCATCAAGGCTTTTATTGCAGTTAACCATGATTGTAGCAGGACATAGGACACCCGAGTTCCCCCAACTACAAATACGCCTTAGTGTCTTTATACTTGTCATGGGTTGCACTGAAAGTGGTAGTTTGTAACTAACTCACTATAATTCCAATGCCTTTCCCATGGGATTACAAATGCAAATGTCCTGGGCCACAAGGACTAGGAAGGACTGTCCATACACCCACGTTTGTAGCAGCACAATTTGCAATAGCCGAATCACAGAAAGAGCACAAATTCTCATTCCCAAGGAATAAGCAAAAAAGATGAGGTATTTTATATAATGGAGTGCTACTCAGCCATAAAGAAGGATACGCTTGAGGTTTTTATAGGTAAATAAATGCAATTCAAGACCATACTCATAAATGAAATAAATTTGACTTGAATGTTTAAATATATTACCTCCCTAGTGTAAGAAGCTGAAAAAGTGAACAAGTCCAAAATGTACAATAGATACTGGGAAATTGGAGGAAACTATTTGAAAGAAAGAGAAACTAGGATGGAGAAAAGATTAAAGAACAAAGAGAAAAGAATATCCTTTTCTCTTATATACATATCATATATGATACTTTAGAGAGTTACTCTACTTATTTTATTAATTCATTGGAAAGACAAGTTTGTGTTTATACGGTTTGATCAAATGTTCATGACTGTATTTTTTTTTTTTTCGGTACCAGGGATCGAACTCTGGACCTTACGTTTGCCAGGCAAGCACTTATTCCACTGAGCTATCTAGCTAGTCCCCATGATTGTATCTTATAATCTGAGTGACTACTTCAAAGATAACAATATGCAATATATTAACTATTGTTACTCTCCTAATTTCTCGATTTGACATTTGATTTCACTGCTTTATTGTTTTATTTTTTTTAAGTCTTAATTTAATTAAGAGAAATTTTTAAAAAGTCTCAGTAAGGGCCAGTGAGATAGCTCAGTGAACTAAGCACCTGCTTAGGCAAGCACAGGGACTGGGATTTGATACCCAGCACCGCATGCCATGCCGGCCCTGCCCCTGGGTGGACACACTGAGCTGGCCACCAAGACTGGGCATGATGGCATGTGCCTGTAATCCCAGCACTCGGGAGGCTGAACACAGGAGGCTCACTATGAGATCAAGCTGTGTAGTGAGGCCCTGTATCAAATACATTAAAAAGTAATAAAATAAAAGTCTCAGTAAAACCAATTCTTAGTCTCTGCTCACATTGAAGAAAAGGAAGGCATGGGAAAGAGTATTAGAAAAGATAACAGTATAATTAAACCACTGTCTTACTAATGGGAAGCAGCCCCAGTACTATAGAAGAGTGATGTCATATTTATTCCCACCAAAGTTAGATCACATCCTCCTTTTCCAGCATACTGGTAAAGCAAGCTGCCTCTCAGAGAACCAAAATAGAATAGTTGTATCACTAGGAGGCCAACACAAAACATATTCGTTGCTTCAGAAACTTGAAAAGAGAACCAATGTGATTCTCTGTGAATAATTTAACTGGGGGAACCCGGCTCCCCTCTTCTTCCTCAGATGCTGTAGCTGTTCCTCCTCACTAAACCACAAGCCATCTGCAAGGTCACCACGTTCAGTCCTGTGGCAAAAATCCTGCAGCACTGTGTCCTGTCAGTCCCTGCCGCTGACTGACGGGATGAAGCCACTTTAACTAGGGCCCCTTATGAACAATCTGAAGTCAGATAAGATAATGGATGGGGATTAGAGTTAGAACTCAATTGCAATGGAAAACTTTACATGAACCGACAGTTTCTAACTCTCCCAACCCCCAAGTCTTCCTCACACCTAAAGAGCAGCAGATGACAGACTTACATTTCCCATCTGCTCCTTTTGCTCCACCTCACTGACTGTGAGCTGCCATAATACTTAAAACATGCGTGACAAGAAAGAGAAAGAGAAGCTAGGCGTGGTGGCGCACGCCTGTAATCCCAGCACTTGGGAGGCTGAGGCAGGAGAATCGCTGCGAGTTCGAGACCAGCCTGGGCTACACAAGTGAGCTCAAGGCCAGCCTCAACCGCATAGCAAGACCCTGTCTCAAAGAAAGAAAGAAAGAAAGAAAGAAAGAAAGAAAGAGGAGGGAGCTGGGCATGGTGGCTCACGCCTGTAATCCCAGCACTCGGGAGGCTGAGGCAGGAGGATTGGTGCGAGTTCGAGACCAGCCTGGGCTACAAAAGTGAGCTCAAGGCCAGCCTGAACTGCATAGCAAGACCCTGTCTCAAAAAGACAAAAAAAAAAAAAAAAAAAGAGGAGGGAAAAGACCCTATAGTATTTCTATTCTGGAATCACCTATGAAACACTCAAGAGTTGGTGGCAGAGAAATGGACCCCTGCCCAGGTTCTGCTGCTCCTGACACCAGAGTGGCAGGTTCTAAAAGTCACCCTCAGTCCACTATCTGCGCCTTTCGATCTTGATATCAAGCCACAGTGATTTTCCCAGAGATCACTTTCCTTCCTAGGAGTCAGAATGTTCTTTTCTTTCTGTGTCTGTTGTTGGGGCAAAGAGCTAAGGAAGAAGCAGGAGTGGACAAAACAACCCTGTGTGCATAATATTCCAAGAAAGACCATTCTGAATCCAAAGGCAGGTGTGTGAGAACCTGTCCTGAGGGCGCCACTGGTAACCTGACAGGGTTCCAGCGCAGGTGACAAAGAGGAGGCAGGCAAGACAAGGCTGTGGTGACAAGGACTCAGATCTCCAGTGAGGAGCTTGGACTTTGTTCCAGGAGCCAGTGTTTCACAGACTTCAGCTATTCAACTGACTGATGGCTCTCCATAGACAGCCTGCATCATTCTTCGTTGCTTAATGGTTTTCCTGTGAAGTCCCTTACCCTTCCATATTGGTTTCTTTAATATTCCAGGCTTATTTTTACTCTTAAACATTTTGGTATGCTTATGTGCCACCGAAACCACCTTGCATTTAACCAGGAAGATCGTCTCACACTGTGGAAGACAGACACTGCCGCAGGGAATAAGAAGTCATCTAGGAATTCTGGGCTTGATAGAATTCACGATTTTGGAAAATTGTTTTGCAGCAGCAAGAACAGAAGGGAGCCCTAACAGAGCCAAGGTGGCAGACAAGCAGGCTGTCCTGTGCCCTTCAGCTACTGATTCACCTCATTGCCTCCTGAGAGCTTGTTTGATGCTAACAGGATATTTCTACTGCTGTTCCAACCAGCATGCACGCATGCTCCCATACCCTTGATCAAGAATAGAAAAGTGCCTCAATGGAAAGGGGGTTTCCTTTGCGGATGTCACAGCTCTGGGAAGAGGGAACAGACATGGACATAGTGCCGAGAAAGGATCACACCTGACAATCAGATGAGCTCACTCAACGAGGTGACCAGTGGCCAGGAGATAGCTTTACTTCCCACACCATCGTTTCTTGGTTCGTTATTGTCCCCGGACTCTCCAAAGACAGTCTTTCCAGGAATGGTCTCTCATGCCAGGCCTCAGGTGCCCCCTCCTCATGGGCATTCTGCCCTGTGAGTAAATCACAAAGCCTTCAAGAAATGCCAGTGTCTGACATTTTCTAGAATATCTTCACCTCCCCACCCCCATGTGCAGAAACTCAAATACTTCCCGTGGCTTCTCCTTCACACAGAGAACACACTCCTCAACGTGCTGTACAAGATTCTCCAGCGCCTGGTTGTTATTCGCTTTTCCACCTTGACCTGCCAGCATCCCTCCTGGATCCTCTGCTTTAGAATATCTGATGCCACTGCTGTGCCCCAACATAACCAGGCACAAAAAAAAATATTGTGGCTAATGGACATAGTTCAACTCTATTCTTCTTCTTGGTAACTGTGCCGATTAACTGTCCCATTTTCCCAGGTTAAAACTAGGCATCACGCTCCTTCATTTTAACTACGAGAATCTGTTTAGCATCTAAGTCTTTTTCTCTAATCCAGGGAGTATGTGAGCCCTCTACATCCCTTAATAAATTCCATCTTCACTTAAACTAGCTAGCATTCTTCCTATTGTATACAGCAGAAAGTCCTTACTAGTGCGCTGCCTCTACTTTGGCTCATTTTCTCTGCTCAGGAAGAGCTCCCCAGTCTTCTATTCTTGGCCAGATCTGACTCTTTCATCAATATTTTACCTTTTTTAAGCTTTTTTCTCTAATTCTCCCCCAAATACTTCCTCCAAATCCATGCAGATTATCGTTTCTGTCACTCAGGGAGGATTTCATGGATGTTTCTGGTTCTATATTTTATGGTGTGCACCTTTGCTGCCTTAGTTCTACAACTTGAATACGAGTCTCTGTATTAGTAGTCAGTTCTTCCTATGGGCAGAGAACTATGCTTAGTGCCAGTGGCATCATGATGACTAAGGGAAGTTGCTCGTCCTCAGCAACACTCAGGCCAGCAGGAGAAATAAATGAATAAACCAAGGGCAAGAGAGTGATGTCTATGGAAGCATCTGTGGCTCTGCTGGAGGGAGAAGCCCCCTCCCCAGGTAGGTTCCTAGAAGGCAGGCGGAAAGAAACTTTCAGGAGTGAGAGGATTTACCAGGCAGGCAGAAGAAAAGGAAGGAAACTGAAGCTTCAAGAGCAAAGCAGGGCTCCCTGCTTCTTAAAACCCCAGAACCCAAATACGTGGCTGGTTCTCCCAAACATTCTATGTACTCAGAGAGTTCTCGAGGCCAAGCCAGCAATACAGATGTGCAAGAGTTCGAACAACAACAAAAAAAGGATTCTATTGAAAACTCATAAAATAGCAAAGAACCAAAAGAAAAGAGAGTGAAACCAATTATATTTTTCAAATCAACACATCTTTTCTTTAACACATCTTTATAGAGATCTGGCTATGTGAAATATAATTTGATACTGTCCCTGCCTTCAAGGCCCAGCATTTATTTAAATACAGCCTAGCTGAGGAGCCATATAAGTGCAAGCCAGAAAGTTAAACAACAAAATATTTGATGGCTCCATCTCACTAGAAAGATACAAATAGTACATGATCAGGTGACAAAATAAACGTAGCCAGCCAAATAGCTTTTGTTAAGGAGTGATGGAATGATCTGTCAGGGAAAACTTGACAGAGATGATAGATATATAGAATATTTGCTAAGTGAAAGAGGAAAAATACAAGTTTAGCAGGGACAAATAAATCTACTGGACTTAAACAGAGTAGGAAATAATGAGCTGAATTCCAGTATTGTACACATACCCGGAGGTGTCACTCACCAGCAACTCTGTGTTCCTGCTTGGCACCAAACTGGGGCCACACTGGGAGGCCTCCCTCCTTCTCTGCCTCACATGCTTTGTGTTTCCCATTGCCTCAGTGTAGTCACCACGGACTGAGCCAGCACACAGACCACGTGATAGGCTTTTTTAAAATGCCCCAGATATGTGTGTTGAGGTGAAGGTATCAGATATTTTGAAATATCCCACAGGGGCTCCTGAGATATAGCCAATTATTGGGGATCTATAAGAACCTGACAGACCTCCAATAATTAAAAACATGACCCAAGGGTTGGTGAGATAGCTCAGCAGACTAAGTGCCTGCGTAGGCAAGTGCAGGGACTAGGGTTGGATCTCCAGCACCACAGGACATGCCAGCCCACTCCCCACTACTGGGTGTGCTAAGCCCACAACTGAGACCCTGTGAGGTAGCATATGCCTGTAATCCCAGCGCTGAGAGGCTGAAAACGGGAGAATCAGTACAAGTCTGAGCTGTGTAGTGAGACCTGTACCGAACACATAAAAAATAAAAAAAAATGCCCCAAGCTTCTTATCTGAGACTTAAATGAACCACTCCAATACACACACACGTGTGTACACACACACACACTTCTAATCTAGATGTGGATGGCGATAGTGTAATATTAACATTACCTTTCACTGCGTACTTGCTTTGTGCCAAGTGTTTTTTTACACATATTTCCTAATTTAATTATCATGAAATTAATGAGGAAAAATATTTTTAGATGGAATCTTGATATATTTCCCAGGCTGTTCTCCTACTCAACTCAAGAGGCCCTTCTGTTTCATTCTCTTGAGTAGCAGGGACTGCAGACACATGCCTAGCCCAGGAAGTAACTTGTAATGTTCCTATATCCAGCATCACAAAGCTAGAGGACTCAGAACTCAAACTCAAGAATGCATTGATCAAAAATAAATTGCTCTTTCGGTTCTGCAAAAATAGATAGATAGATGATAGATAGATAGATAGATAGATAGATAGATAGATAGATAGATAGATAGCTCTTTATGGCCACTTCGCTACAGTACCTCCAAAACTAACGATAATCATTAATACACTGAATATTTGATTGACAGTCACCTACACAGCAGGCCTTGTGTCCTCAGTCCCATAGAACCTAAACCAATATCCATGTACTCCAAAGCAAATGTTCATGAGCACTGAAACATAAAATCTATCTCAGAGACTCTACCAAATAGACTGAGAAGAGAAAGAAAAACAAGCTCTGTTTCCCAGCAACTAAATAAGGTAAAGACTTTGCTATCGGATAATTAGGTTTTCTGAAGAGAAAAAAAAGTACAAACAATAGTTATGGTAACACACAAATGAGGCTTCTAGGAAATCCGCTTTGCCTCTGATTCTCAAGGATCTAAGCCCTCAAAGAATGAGTCTATCTCTCTCAGTCTCTCTCCTTGCACAGAGCTGAGGGCCAGCCATCAGGTTAGCTCATCCTGAACCCCCAAATGGAAACAATCCTGCACTCATGATTAAAAATCACACAGTGTCATTCAGTGTGACTAGTTTTCAATATGTTGTGGTGGAATGCAAAAATGTCCCCAAAGTATAAGCGTTTTTGAAAGAGCAAACCACAGAGTAATCTTTTGAGGGCTTTGAGTACCACTAAGAATCTAAGGAACCTCTGAGAAAAATGCACAGCAATCCATAACTTAAAATACTTACTAAAATTGCTCATCAAATTCATTCCTTCACTTTCTAAAATTTGTTTAGTTTAAGTCATTTTAATTAAGGATTAACTCTCACAGGTACTCAAGGTAGCTTGGTAAACAAGAAAAAGAAGGGTCTAGATCCAATACAGCTCATGAACAATTTAGCAACCTGATTCATGACTGGGCTTTGGAAATATACTATAATCCTTATCATCAATTAACAGCAACACAAACATCATGAATGACCAGCTGTCCTGGGCACAGGCGATACCTAGACACCAGTAGAAACATAGAGCTAAGGAGATCAAGGTAGGTTTGAGCTCCAGATAATAAGAGGTGTTCCCAGAAGGCAAGTAGATTATTCTTGGTAACATCTGGCAATACATAGTGGAAATCAGACAAACAGGAGTGGAGCTAATTAAAGACCTGGGTCTAGGATTAAAGGAAAGCACCAATCTCAAGGGAAAAAAATCAGAACGGGCTCTAGGTAGTAGGGTAAACAGAAGCTCAGTGCTGTCTCAGAAACCATCTTGCTGACGTCAAGGCACAAAAGGCTTTAGGTCAAATGAAAACAAGCAAGACCCTGTATTTGGGTTAGGCACGAGATCAGAACCAGGCCTTTGATAGGCTGTGGGGACACAGAACCTGGACAGCAGGGGCCCACTGCTTCCCTGGTCCCCCAAAATCAGGAACTGTGCCAGAGACCATGATGAAGTACAACGCTACTGTAAGTGCCATGATGGGCAAAAGCAGAGGTGGAGAATGCAGACCCCAGAAACCAAAGCCAAGAGGGTTAGTACAAGTAGTAGCCACGTTGCATATGACAGGACCTTCTGACGATGAATCCGCCCAACCAAAGGAAGCAGAGAGAGATGAGAAAAAGAAATGGAGATGTGTTACATACGTGTACCAGCCCCACCCAGGGAATGGAAACATTAGACACTACAAATATGTACTAACAAAATTTTTAAAAAAATTAAATCCTAAAATGCAATTTCAAAATATAATTAATTTTTTTAAAAAAAGGATGGAGAGTTAGGATAAAAGCTCATCTACATTCCATAACTTTCTGCCTATGGAATGTCAGGCAGTGTGATACTCAGAAATAAAACAAAGGCGATCTTTAGAACACCAAGTGATTGCTATGCCCTGCCAGATTTTGGCAGCAACAATTATCTAATTTTTGGTTAAAGCGAATTTTCTATGTACTGAATTATTTCTCTTTTTCCGAAGAACAGAAATGCTGAGCTACGTGTTTTCTGTGCTAAGAGAGTCTGAGAGAGTCTAGAAGAGTGAACAAGTTAGGGTGCTCCAGGAGGAAAGAAGCAGCGCAGCCCATGGCTCGTCCACAGAACCCTTTATTTTTTCACGTTCTTCAAGCCCCACCACCTCAAACATCAGTTACATTAAACAATTCAGTGAGGGTTGGCCCAATAGCTCATCGGATTAAAGCACCTATAAGCAGGCACAGGGGCCAGGGCCTGTTGTGTGGGTCTCGTCCCCTGGGACGCTGCCGAGACAGCAGTTGAGACTGGGCATGGTGGCGCACACCTGTAATCCCAGCTCTTGGGAGGCTGTAAATAGGTGGATCACCAAGAGTCAGATGTAGTAGTGAGACCCTGAACACCCTGTAGGCCAGTGGTTCTCAACCTTTCTAATGCCGTGACCCCGCAATACAGTTCCTCATGTTGCGGTGACCCCAAACCAAAAAATAATTTTGGTGGCTACTTCAAAACTGTAATTCTGCTACAGTTATGACTCAGAATGTAAATACTTGATATGCATTATGTATTCTCATTGCTACAAACCAAACATAATTTAAACATAGTGATTAATCATAAAAACAATATTTAATTATATGCTGAGAAATATTTATTACTAATTTCAATAAATAACACTTCACCATGGCATAGCATGGGTTTAAATACGTATTTTCTGATGGCTTTAGGCGACCCCTGTGTTTTGGTCGTTCAACCCCCATCAGGGTCGAGACCCACAGGTTGAGAACCACTTCTGTAGACCCTTCCCTAAAGTACAAAAAAAAAAAAAATCAAAGAGGACATTGCTTTCATTTCTCCCATGAAAGTGCCTTCCAAACTAGGGCAGAGAATCAAGGAATGTCCCCTCTGGAGTGCTGTAAACACTCTATGTCCCCATCCAATGCCCAATCTCCTCCATTCTACTCTGGGACCCAGAAGCTGAGCTGTGGAGACTCTGCCCAGGGAACCCCTTGTGTTTTGCTTTTCATGGTATAGGAGCAGTGGAACATGCTGCCCCCTCTAGGAAGGGTCCTGGTAGGCCACAGACTTCCTTCCCTGTGCGCAGAGCAGTCCTGCAGCCCTTTCCACACAAATATATTTTTTGCCTGTGTTCAGAGCACTTTTTCCTCCCTCACCCACTCATGGCCCCCTGCTCCCCGCCCAAGGACTTCTAATTCGTTTGGCTTCCCTGCGCCCTGCCCACCCTTCCTCTAATTGCCTAGTTTCTGATCTGTTCCCAGGCCCAGGACTTCACTGAATGCCACCATGCCAGAGCTACTTCTTCCTGGGCCAAGCGGAGGAAGGTAATGGGACCTCCCCTGATGATTCTGTCTGGGTGAGTTTAGGGAAGAGTCAGTCCTAGGTGCACAGGCCATGGAGGGCTTGTCACTCCTACCAGCCCAAGACAGAGAAGGGAGAGCCAGATTTCTCTCTCCCTTCAATCACCACAATTTAGCAGAACAAAAAAACCATCTCACATAAATTATCAGCAGAACAGAAAAACCAAGAAAAAAAAACGCCACAAAAGAGAAAGGTTTCAAGCCTGGCTTATCTGCATTTGGGCTTGTTCTTAATGTATTCAGAACAGTTCTCTTAATCTTTTAACAACAACAACAACAAAAAAAAAAAAAAAAAAAAAAAAAAAACTTTTAAACTGAGTCTGCACTTTTTATTTGTCAGATTCCCAATGGAATAAGAAAATTATATTCCTGCTGCATACTCAAAGGCCCAAAACAATTTGAATAGCTCTGCAGAGCATTATAACTTCCTGGTTTAGTTTTTGGTTTCAGCTCCCATCTGAAAGTCAAAGATTTTATGTCAAATTGCATCAAAGGTGAGGGTAAGCGGGAATAATTGTCTTAACAATAAAGGGTTACATATTAAACATAAATACAAGTAGTTAACAGCTTAAAGACTTACTGACTTGTCATTGTCACGTTTGATAAACATGGAAAGAAAGCACAGTTCCTCACACTGGGGCAAAGACGAGGGTACTCAAACCACAGCTGGGATGAGGAGTCGGACAGCCTCTCGTACGTGTCCAAGGCCATTGGCAGAGGCCTCAGTTATGTGGCAACAAAGAGCAGGGCCATGGGCCTGTGGGCTCAACATGAGGACATCCCAGAACGAGGACTCTTATCCCTAACCTGAGATTCAAAAGTAACCTGAGAAATTTCACGACATATGGACAGCTAAATATAAACATGGACAGCGAAGGCTGCTGTATGATTATAATTCCACAATCACAGTCCACTGCACTGTGTCAAGCGCAAATCACCCAGAGATACAGTTATCTGTGCTTGGCCAGGGAAGTGCCGGCTTCCTCTCTTCTGTCCCTTTAATAAGCTTATTTCCTTTAAACTTATGAAGGCAGGAAATAGTGACTATTGCTCCACAGGAACAGAGGGCTGTTGGAAGCCAGATCTCAGTGTGCCAGGAAGGAAAGTGCCACTGGGAACCTGAGGCAGGGAAGGACAGATCAGGAGGGGAGCAGGCTCCTCTGTCTCCCCCCTCCCCCATCCCTGCTGCCTCTTCCTGCTTCCCTTCTCCCTGCTGTGAGGGCCCAGACCCAGCTGGATCTTGGTGACAAGCGCAAGTGTCTTTGTCTTTCTCTTAATTTTGATTCTCACCTTTGATAGGTCAAGACTCCAAGTTTCCCAGGCACCCTGCCCCTAAACTCTTTCCCCCTTGGTCCCAGGCAGAGCCAAACTCAAAACCACAAAACAGGCCCACCTGACTCTGATTCAACCTCAAGGAAGACAAATAATGTCCACCTATGACTTGGCTGTTCCAGCCCGCAATCCCCCTACTATAAAGTCTCCTGATCCCCTTTGTTTGGTGCTGTCTTGCTCCGAGAGACAGCCCACCGGGTGAGCTTCCACCTCTGTGTGAGCTTCTAATGAAGCTGCTTTTACTCCTGTCAGTCTGTCTGGCTGGGTTCTGCTTAGGTTCAGCTGCCTCACTTTTTTGATCTTTCAACCTTCTCTGTCACCCTCTCTTCTCACTGTCTGTCTCTGTATCTCTGTCTCTGTCTCTGTCTCTCTTTTTCTCGCTCTCTCTCACACACACACAACCTCAAGGCCACCTTGCTTAATTTAGTCTCTTCTCCAGAAGAGCCCCCAGGCACAGCACTGAGGCGAGCACTTTACCAGAGCTGTGCTCTGAAAGTCAGAGGATCCACTAGAAACAACAAGTGCAATTGTCATTGTCCTCCAGAGTTCAGGAGTCAGACCTGAGCCATCCAGAGCCTGAACTTTGCAGTTTTGACTTCTCATAATTCTCTGTAGTGGAGTCCCTGGATTCCAGAAGCGGACGGTCCTGCCACGTGGCAGTTGTGCTCAAGGAAAACACTCTGAGCCTCAGTTTCTCCATCTGGGAATGGAAATAGTAACACTCAATACACAGAGCCACTATTTTAATGAATTACACATGCTGTCATCTCATTAGGGGCACGCCGCACAGGACTTCCAGATAGTAGTTGCAGTACTATTCAGAATTCACACTCAAAATGTTTCCTGTGGTATGACAAGTTGAGATTCTTGGGCCAGTCAAATAGCTCAGCTGATTAAAGTGCCTGCAAGCAGCACAGGGGCCAAGGGTTCAATCCCCAGGCCTGCCATGCTGGCCAACCCTGGGGCATGCTGAGACTGGCAATTGAGACTGGGCATAGTGACACGTAATCCCAGCTCTTGGAAGGCTGTAAACAGCTGGATCACCAAAAAGTCCAATCTAGTAGTGAGACCTGAACACCCTGTAGACCCTTCACTAAAAATACAAAAAATAAAAACTAAAAGACTCTTGCTACTTCTTTCATCGTGCTTATTTCAGGTCTCATAAACATTTTATCTTTCTTCAGTTCTCAGAATATTCTGCAAGTAGTTCAGCTTTACCCTGCTTATAATCCCACTTTGACAGTATATTGTATGTATTTAGGAACTTCTTTCTATTAAAAAGCTCAAGAAATGGACATCTGAGATGAACACAGAACTTCTCAGAGAAAGAAATTTAACAAGCCTATAAATACATGAAGAAATGCTCCACATCACTAGCCATTCATGAAATGCAAATCAAAACAACACTTAGATACCATCTCACCCAAGAAAGAATGGCTACAATAAAGAAATCAACAACAAATGTTGGAGAGGCTATAGGGTAAAAGGAACCCTTCTCCACTGCTGGTAGCAATGCAGACTGGTGCAACCATTATGGAAAGCAGTGTGGAGACTCCTTCAAAAGCTAGAACTGGAAATCACATTCAAACCAGCTATCCCCCTACTGAAAATTTTCTCAGAACTGAAAACATCATATCATAGTGATACCTGTGCACCTATGTTCATAGCAGCTCAATTAGTGATAGCCAGATCCTGGAAACAGTCAAAATGCCCCTCATCTGAAGAACAGTTGAAAAAGATGTGGTGTTTTCATAAAGTGGAATATTACTCAGCTATAAGAAATGATAAGCTAGAAGACTTCATATATAAGTGGGCATATCTTGAACATATACTCATAAGTGAAATAAACCAGACCAACATATGCAAATATCATATAGTCTCCCTAGTGGAAGAACTCAAAAGAACAATAAATAAATAAACAAACAAACAAACAAACAAACAAATAAATAAATAAATAAATAAATTTGGGGAGTACCAGGAATCAAACTCAGGACCCTTGTGTTTTCTGCATCCTCAACTCCTATAATTTCCTTTTTTTAGAAGAGTGACTTAAGTACAAAATGAATTTGGAAGAGTTAAAAAAGTTAAGGTTTATTGAAAGTGTTAATGTTTCATTATTTGACCAATCTTACATACATATATCTATTAATATAAACAGATTTTGATTATCAAAATATGTGATACAACCATTGTTAAATTTTTGTTCTTGTTTTGAAATTCTGTACTATGTGTGCTCTTGCTTGTTACTCTTTTTCTGTCTTTGTTTCTGCTATTTTTACTCTTTAAAATAACATTTTAAATATTCAAAAACAAAAAACCCTCAAGAAAATTAACTCTTTCTTAAATTACAGCGTAACCTGAGACTCCAAGCTTTTTGTGCTGATGTTATTAGCGTGGAGGTTTTCCATGCCTGAAGTTCACACATAGCATAAAACTTTAAAGAATACATGTTCAAATGGGAAGGGAAATAAGAGAGAAGAGAGGAACAAGGAAGGAGGCAGAAGGAGAAAAAAGGAAACTGAAAGGGAAAAAATAAAAGCAACTCTTTTATAAATGAGGAGGGGAAGAAGGGTCAAAGCGAGGAGCATACAGGGAAAAAAGAATCAAGACATGTTATGCACAGGTACAAATCCCTGTGTTGAATGTCATCCCTATACATGACGAACATGTCCTACTAAAAAATAAGGCTAAAAAAAGAAAAAGCCTTCTTTACAAAATACAGAACTGAAAAGAAATACATTATTCACTTTTTCTCCATTTTTCATACGTGTCGAACAACCAAACCCAACTGGGAGAAGCGGTGAAGAACGCAGTCCCGAGGGCGTCCCCTCCTTCCTTGCCCCTGCTCCCTGCCTGGGAAGTCACCAACAGGCCTCGGTGAGACTTTATGCTCCAGAACACGTAATCTGGGCATATCCAAAGGGGAGTGAGAAGACAGCTTTATGAAAGACCTAACAAGGGACAGAAAGAGCTCACAACTGTATGTGGAGCAATCTTTGGCTCTCTAAGAATTATGCCACTTTTTCTGTAAGGAAGTATCAAGAAATAAAGTGAGGGGGTCATGTTTTAGGCCAAAGTCAGCAAGTAATCTGCCTGTTTCATTTTCAAAATAAGCCTCCACAGGAAAGGTAACCCATCCAAACCAGAACAGTCATCTGAGTCATCTCCTCCCCAGCTCAAGGAACCCCAATTCCAATCCTCGCCACTCCATGCTTCATAAAGCAAATAGGATTCCTTCCGAATGGGCAGATATCCATGACGTGGGAATACTGGGCCAGGTGTCTAGGGGTAGCTGATTACCGCAGCCCACTTGGTCGTCTCCAGCCCTCCAAGAACAGCCAGGAACCCCCACAGACCTGTCCTCTAGAGATCCCAGCCCAAGTCACAAGATAGTATCTATGTCGTTCTAGCATAAGGTGCAAATCACTGAAAATATAATAAATTTTGTTCCTTTGCACCTTCAGTGCATTTTTCCCTGAAATCCACAAATATGCATGTACGTGTGTGCTCTCTCACACACACGCTCCATAGAATATATCCCCTATACACTTACAATGCTAAAACTTTAGTAGCCAAGAAATTTTCTTGAATTAATACAGCTAATGGGAAACAATGCATAGAAAATCTAAATGAGCGTGTGAAGGTTTAATAATGATTTTCACCTCAAGCTTTGAGAGCCCAGAAAGGGACTGGAAAGGGACAAAACGTGTGCAGCAGGCTGCTGAGAGTGGTGAGGGCGCCCCCTACAGGCACAACCTAAACTTCCCAGGCTCATGAAGAACCTCTGAGCCCAGAGCGGAATGTGCCTGCTCAGCTGGGCTGGGCCACACGGGAAGAGGACTTCTGAGCCAGCGCTGCTCACAGGTGCCCTGCAGACTGGGCCTGGCCATGATCTGCTACCTGTCTGTGACAAACAGAAAATGGACTGTAGGGATGAGAAATCTTCCTAGCAAGCAGACACAATAATGCTTCAGCGCATGTCATCTTTTCCTAACGTCTCATTTGTATTAATTTTGTCTCCTTTGATCTAGGAAGAGTTGGAGATTTATAAAGAAACTGGTTGTGTGAAGCAGAGAATGTGAGTCGCCCTGCCATGGCCACGGCCTCTGCTCACAGTTTTGGCTCTTGTCTGGATTCCAGGGAGCTTCGAACAGTGCTGATGCCTGATCCTCAATCCCAGAGACTTCCTTTTACTTGGGGTGGGATACAGCCTGGGATCTGTTTAATACCCAACTCTACTGTGTTTCTAGCATACAACAAAGGATCCGAGAACTAGCTGCCTCTTACCAGTGAGAGATGAAGGGACGCACTTGGCAGTTAATGACCCGGGAACACACGCCCAAGCTGTTCTTCACCCTCTGTTCTTTTGAAAGTTTGAAAAAATATTTCATTATGTCAATTTGGACTATAATTTGGCATTTCACTCTGAGCAGGGCTAAGATGGACTGGTATGACGTAACAGAGAGTTATGGAAGGTGCAAGTCTTCGTTGCAGTGTAACAGGCATGCCGAGCGCACACAGTGCTTATGTGTGGGGCTTGGTGATAGCTTCCTAGTGAACACTTCTGTGTAACCAACACTGAGATCAAGAGACAGCACCCTTTGCCTTCGTGTTGTGATATATCTAAAATAGCTTCTCATAGTGAGGAATAAAGATAATGCACTCTGTCACTATGCATATGCCTTTATCTTGATGTATAACAAATCTGGTTTAAGTTGGAAGCATTCAAAGAATAGAGATAGAAAGTACAATGGTGTGTTCTGGTAAAGATAGCAGATTGAATACACACACACACACACACATCTTTATTTGCTCATTCAGGAAATTCCACCAAAATTACAATCAATGGATTTTTTTTTAAATGGTCTAAAGCCACCAGAATGGAAAAAATCAGAAGAGTAGATGATTACAAGTCTTAGAAGCTAGAAAGTAGCAAGTGATTTGTCAATCCTGGGAACACTGAAACTTACGCTGAGTTTGGAAATGGAATTCAGTTCAACTTAAATGAATAATTTTCCAAAGCCTCTAGGTTGGTCTCACTTGTAACTAACAGCAGATGCCGGTGACATCAATGGCAAGTCTTGGTTAAGTCTACCTGGAAAGGTTGATGGCTCCATACCCCTCCAGCCACTTTCGCTCTGCACAGCACTGGACTCTGTGCCTCTCCACACCAGCAAAGCCAACAGACTTACCCTGTACCAGGGCTCAAGCAGCAGTCATAACAATGCCAGGCCTGGTGGGAGCCCATACAGGAACCCGCACAGAACTGAGTGAACCTCCATGTGGTCCCCTCACTGAGCTTCCCTGATAGCTCCAGGCACACTGTTGTCAAGGGGACCTGTGAAGCCTTCTGTGGTCCAGGAGAGATAGTAAGAAAGGCAGAGAGAATGTCCCCAGTCAAAAGCACAGTAGTTTGGTAGTTAACAGAGACACCTGTTGGAGACAATTATTCAACCTACATGCAGGCAAACAGACTTTTGTTCTGGGATGCATTTTGAACAGTCTGTATAGTCTATAGGTTTTGGAAGTGGAGAAGAAGTCTCCTGTTGGAACAGAAAGCAGGTGTGTTTGCTAGCAATGCAAAAGATGGGCAGGTTGCTTACGGATCATTATCGATAACAGGGGTTTCCTAAGCTCAGGGTTCCTCAGCCAGGATGTAAGCCTAATGTCCATGGAGACTCCACCATGGTCTCACTGTATAGTCTCTGTGGAACCTAGGGAGCATGGTGCCCATGCTGCATGCTGGGCAGAGAATGCTCAAGGCCTCTGACTCCAATCCTGGAGTCTCCCGACTTCTGTCAGTGCTCACTGAGCTGCAACACACAAACCACACTTCTTTTAGCTCTTAAACTTCCCAAACATTCTCACAAATTCTGAGCAGTTGAGCCCCCAACTCCAAAATATAAACAAACAAAGAAAACATCACAAAATAGGGGTGATGATTGGCTAACAATAAGCGGATTTAAATTTTAAAAAAGTCCTTGGAGGAAGTAACTTGCTCAGGAGAGGGTATGGAAGCAGAAAGAAAAGTCAAAATATATTAATATCTTCTAGAAGATGAAAAAAGTTATTATGTCTATAAAACATAAACAGGATATATTTTTAAAAAATATTCAGAAAACAAAACTACTAAAACTTCAATAAGCTGAAGGGCCGGCGAGATAGCTCAGTGGACTAAACACCTGCTTTGGCAAGCTTAGGGACCAGGGTTCGATACCTGGTCCCACATGTCACAATGGCCCTGCCCCCAGGTGTGCTGAGCCTGCCACCAAGTCTGGGTGTGGTGGTGCATATCTGTAATCCCAGCGCTGGGGTGGCAGAAAACAAGAGGATCACTACGACTCCAAGCTTTGTAGTGAGACCCTATACCAAACACATCAAAAAAAAAAAAAAATAAAATAAAATAAAAAACTTTAATAAGCTGGACCTGGTGGTGTACACCTGTGATCCCGGTACAAAGGAGGCTGAAGCACGAGGATCACTGTGAGCTCAAGGCTGGCCTAGGCTATATATTGTGCGCAACTCCAGTCTGAAATAAATAGCAAGGCCCTGTCTCCAAATCAGTTTATCTATCTACCGCTGGATCAATCTATCTATTTTAATAGAAAAACAAGTTGACACAAGGTCTTGCTGTGTACCACAGACTAGCCTTGAACTCACAGTTCTCCTGTATCTGTCTCTCAAGAGCTAGTGTTACAACCATGCACCACCACACCAAACTAAGAAAATGTTTTATAAAGTCCAACGCATAGACAAACACAGTAAACATGGGAGAAAACTTAGAATGAGGATACTTCCTTATAGCATAAGCCATGATGCCAGAAACCTCACTGCTCAATTTCATATTGTAAAAAACAGTAGATGTCATTATTGCTAAAGCCAATATATGTTGAGTTTTCTTGCAGCCAAAAGCATGCCGACTGTAAACAAGAACACACACATGTGCTTGAGGAAATTTAGGCAACAGCATATCTTCAAAAAGTAGAATTGGTTTGTGGTCTAAAGTAGGGGACAGAAAAATAATTTTTAAAAAGTAGGGGACAGAAGTGGAAGCAGTGCTTTTATCAAATATAATACCATCTCTTATGCATTTATTGCTCTTCCCTTCGTTAGACAACTGGATATTTCATGGTGTTTCCAGCTCATGGTTTTCCCTGTATGTGCACGGATATCACTAAAAGAGACAGCCTGTTCTGGAGTCTTCTAGAAAATACAAAGTTGCAATGCCAAGCAAAACTACGTGGGGAGGAAAGTCCATTGCTCTGCTTTGGCGATGAGCCTGGCTGCACTCACCAGTACAACTTGCTGCCCCAAACGGCAGCTCATTATGGTGTGGGCCTATGACCTTCCCCAGGAGCCATGGGTGTGCCAAGGTAGGATCTGCAAGGCGATGACATCAGTGGAAACATAAGAGGTGGGGTCTAATTGGAGAACTTGGATCAGGGAGCTATAACCTCAGGGACTACATTACTTCCCCTGGCCCCTTCTTCGTGGGCTCCTTCCCACTTCCCTCTGCTTCTAGGCCAGCAGGAGCTGAGCTGCTTTCTTCCACCATAGCCTTTTGCCTCGTCACAGTCTGAAGAGAGTGAGGTTACCTGATCATGGAACGACAGTCTGCTTTAAAATCTATGTCATTGGGCCCAGCAGGATGGCTCAGTGGTCTAAAGCGCCTGCTTAGGAAAACTTGGGTGGCTGCAGGAACCGCGGTTCGATCCCCAGCGCCACATGCTGCACCAGCCCTGCCCTCAGGGCAGGCTGAGCTGGCCATAAAAATAAATAAACATAAAAACAAAAGTTCTGAAACAAGAAAAAAAATTTTAAAAATTTAAAAATCTATGTCATAAATTTTGTCACAGTGAGAGAACACAGCCTGACATGAATCCAAACTGTGGGTGATCCCACAAGAATTGTTTATTTTTACTTCTCCAAGTCAACCTCATTAGAGCCAGAATGTAGTTTACCATCTTTAACTTTTTCAAACAAAGTGAACAGAGTGCAGAATTCTCCTCCACCACCTGCATGCTACTGTTTACACAGCAACTTGAAATCTTTGAGTGACATTTGAGAAGACATTTGTTTCACTTTTGAGACAGAAGGGGAAGCCCATTTGTGAAACAATCCAGTAAGAAGAAGCTCATTCATGTTTTTGATCACTTGATAGATATACACCTGATACATTGTTTTATCCAAAGCTTTATAATCAGTATCATAAAGCAAATGAAAACCATAAGCTTATTTTGAAATGCAACTCCTCAGAAAAGTAAGAATCTGGAATGGAAATAATGTCTTGAAATATCTGTGTAAGGAACCTGAAGGTAGCTAGCTATGCTGCAGCATGTGTCCAAAAGCTGCTTATGCTTGAATGACCTTAAAATTGAAACATGGATTAATCACCATTTCTTTGCTGACAAAGAGAGAAGGGCAGTGCAAAACTCACTGACCATCAGCTTGCACACAAATGAAATGATGCAATGTTAAAATTTAACTGGAGGAGTTTTCAAGAAATCTGAGTTTTCTTGATACCGTAGGTCCACAATCTCTCTATAAAGTAAGCTCTCTAATTTCATTTGCTATCTTCTAGCCTATGAGCCTGACATTTTAGAAGGTGTTCAGACTCCGGCCCATTGAAGTTTCCTGGATATAAAGGCTGACTTCCACACTGCAATGCCTACCACCACCCCCAACATTTTAGCCTTTATTCAAAGCACCAGAGCTTCTCAAAGAGATTTGCTTTAGGAAAGGAAAACATGGTGGAGTGCTATGTGTCTGCAACTCACAAGTTTCTCCAGGAGAAAATGTCAGAAGCCTGGAAAACAACAGCCCAGAAAGGAAACAAAGGGAGTACAAGGGGACCATAAGGGAACTCACAGAGAAGAAAATAGGATCAGTTGTTGTAGGACCAGGGGCTGTGCAGTGCAGCCTCAGTGGCTGTGTAGCTGACCTGTTGAGCACAGAGGCAACAAAAGCAACTTTGGTCCTCACTGGGACATAGAGACCTGACCTGGACCCGTCAGAGGCAGCAGTGACAAGATGAGGGATGACTTCCCAAGAAGCTCCCTCCACGTCAGCAGCTGGTGGGTGAGCTAGAATGAATCAGTAAATATAGTACATCATATCAGAAGAGCCAAAGACAAAAATCACATGACCATCTCCATAGATGCCAAAAAGTTTTCAGTGAGGTCCAATACCCATTCAAGAAAAAATATCCTACGGAGAATTGGAATAGATGGTCTTTACCTCAATCTGTAAGAGCCACCATCTGTCTCAGTTACTCTTCTCTCGTTGCTCAGACAAATACCCAACACCCAAAATGAAGGAAGGAAAGGTTTATTTAGCTCACAGTTACTGGAGGTTTCAGTCCATACTCAGCCGGCTCTAAGACAGACTGGCACATGGCAGAGAGCAGCAGTTCATGGCGGCGGAACAACAATTGCAACAGAGATAACTGACCAGCCAGGGCAACAGAATGCAACAGAGAGAGTCTGTTGCTCTGTCTCTTTTATATTACAGTCAGGTTCTCTAGCTCAGACTACCTACCTCAGGCCACACCCATAATTACAGCAGTACTAAAATCCATAATCCCAACAGTACTAAGACACATAATCCTAGTGGATCATGAGTTAGTCTCAAACTCTAGAGGTTCCTGCCCATGACTGCATGAGGCTTTAGGGGGACAACTAGACACAAACATAACACCATCTGTGGCAAACCATCAGATAACATCATACTAAATAATCAAAATCCTTCACTGTAAGATCAGCAACAAGGATGGCCAAATAGCTCAGCAGATTAAAGCACCTGCAAGCAGGTGCAGGGGCCAGGGATTTGATCCTTGGGCCTGCCTTGCCAGTCCCACCCCTCAGGGCACACTGAGATGGCAATTGAGACTAGGCATGGTGGTGTGTGCCTATAATCCCAGCTCTTGGAAGGCTGTAAACAGGCAGATCACTAGGAGTCCCATCTAGTAGTGAGACCCTGAACACCCTGTAGACCCTTCCCTAAAAAGTACAAATAAAATTAAATTAAAAAATCAGGAACAAGGCAAGGATACCCACTATTACTACTTCTATTCAATACAGTTCCAGAAACACTAGTAAGGGACATTAGGAAAGAAAAGCAAATGAAAGCAATACATAGGAAAGAAAAAAGTTAAATTATTATTTGCAGATGACATGGTACTTTACATAAAAGGCCCTATTAATTCCAACAAAAGACTTCTAGATCTAATAACCCAATTCAGTTAGAAACCAAATTCCTGTACACAAAGAACAAATGTATTGAAATGCAGCTCCTCAGAAAAGTGAGAATCTGAAATAGAAATAATGTCTTGAAATATCTGTGTAAGCAATCTGAAGGTAGCTAGCTATGCTGCAGGATGTGTCCAAAAGCTGCTTATGCTTGAATGACCTTAAAGTTGAAACGTGGATTAATCACCATTTCTTTGCTGACAAAGAGAGAAGGGCAGTATAAAACTCACTGACCATCAGCTTGCACACAAATGAAACGATGCAATGTTAAAATTTAACTTGAGGAGTTTTCAAGAAATCTGAGTTTTCTTGATACCAGTCCACATTCTCCCTGCAAAGTAAGCTCTCTAACTTCATTTGCTACAGAAAAATTAGGACAATCATGCCTTTTATAATAGCACTGGAAAAAAATGAAATACTTAGGAATCAATCTAACAAAGGAATAAAAGATTTCTACATTGAAAGCTACAGCACACTGATAAGGTAGAACAAAGAGAACATCAGAAAGTAGAGAGTTATCCATTCATGCTAGATAGGAAGAATCAACATAGTGAAAGTATCTGTACTCCTCAAAATTGTGATACAGATTTAATGTAATCCCAAGCAAAATACCATGCGACATACTTCACAGAACTGGAAAAATATTCCAAAACTTCATTTGGAACAAGAAGAGACCCAGAATAATAAAAACTGATCTAGGTAACAAAAGCTTTACAGGGGGACATCACAGTCTTTCACCTGAAATTAAACTACTGAGCTATGGTGATGCAGATAGCATGGTACTGGCAAAAATAGACCTGAGGATCAGTGGAATAGATTAGAAGACGTAGGTGCAAGTACAAACACACTCAGCCACCTTATCTTTGACAAACATGTTCAGTAGAAAAAAGATAACTGCTTTATTAAATGGTGCTGGGAAAACTGTGTTTCTACATGCCAAATATTAAAACTAGACCCCTGTCTATCACAATGCACTAAACTAAAATCAAAGCAGATTAAAGATATAAATAGTAAAACACAAACCCTAAATCTGCTGGAAGATAAAACAGGTAAAACTTTTGAAGACATAGATGTGAGCAAAAGTTTCATGAACGGAATTCTTACTGCACTGGAAAGCTTCAAAGAATCAGCAGTTGGGATTTCATCTTCTAAAAATCTTGGACAGCAAACAACAAGTTGTTCATCAGACAATGGACTTGTATAGAGAACATATAAAGAATGGGAAATAGCAGACCCCCAAATGTAATGACCTAATCCAAAACAGGCATCTGAAGTGAACAGACACTCCTAGAATGAAGGCATACAAATGACAAATAAATATATGACAAAATATTCAACATCACTGATCATTTGAGAAATATAAATTAACACAATGCTGAGATTCCATCTCATTTCCGAAAGAATGGCTATTATCAAAAAATCAACCAATAACAAATGTTGGCAGGGATATGGAGAGGAAGGAACACTTTTCCATTGGTGGCAGGAGTGTATACTGCTGCAACCACTATGAAAATCAGTGTGGAGATTCCTCAAAATGAGACTAGAGATCCCATTTGACCCAACTATTCCTCTTCTTGGTACCTTCCCAAAAGAATTAAAAGTATCGTATCACAGCAATATATGCACAGCCATGACCATAGTAGCACAGTTTTGTAAGAACTAACTCTTGGAAGCAACCCATGAATGCCCATGAACCAATTAATAGATCAGGAAGATGTGGAAGAGCTTGGATTAGATAAAAACACAAGTAAAAATACTCACTTCTTTATACAACCAAGTATTACTCAGCCAAACACAAGGATAGAGTTGTGACATTTATAGCTAAGTTGATCAACCTTGAGACCATACTCTTCAGTGAAATAAACTGGACACACCTGAAAATTTTGCATTGTCTCCCTGGCATGAGAAGCTGAAAGGGTAAATAAGGTCCAAAATGCGTATAATAACTATCAAGAAGCAGGAAGAAACTGTTCAAAAGGAAAGGGGAACTGGAAGAGGGGATGAAGGGAAAAGGAAAAAAGAACTGAAATGGAAAAAAATCTTTGTAAATAAGAAAGGAAAGAAGAGTAGCAGGGAGGGAAGGGAAGTCAGCGGGGAAAAAGAGGAACTATTATATCATGTACAGGTACAAGTTCCCTGTGACAAATATGAGCTCTCTCTCTCTCTCTCTCCCTGTCTCTCTCTCTCCCTCTCTCTCTCTCTCTCTCTCTCTCTCTCTCATTTTAATTTTTAAAAGGGTTTCCTTTATAATAAAACTAAAGTTCACTCCACTTTAGTTAACAAACTTGAATTATTTCTACTTTTTCAGCTGAAACCATTAAATTCTGCACATTACTGTAAAATAAAAACTAACACAATTCAACAAAAAGATTTTTATAGCCTGTTCCTGTGAAGTAAATCTCAAAAGTAATAAAACAAACTGCATAAAAATGCTCCGTGTGTGCGCGCACACGCGCAGCCACGTGCATGCCCATTTGAGGGAGGAAAGGATAATTCATCCTTTTATCCACATTTGCAATAATTGCTGTGCCTCCTAAAATGTTAAACAGTGGAACTTTTAAAAATCCACTGTCCTGTACTGTAGAAACCTCTCCTAAACAATGCAGACTAGCCTGAGACATCAGAGATAATTTGTGACATGAACTTATTTCTATGTCACCTTGAAAACTAGTAGTTAAATTTGCAAATGTGATCTGATCCATTGGCCTAAAACATGGACTGGAAAGTTCCCATAAAATCCAAATTAATTTTTCAAATTGAATGCATTAAAAGCCTACTTTTGGAGATAAGTAAATACAATAGGAATCTCCTGGATTAGCGACAAAACAGAAAGAGAACACTGATAGGGAAGCTAGTGAACTCGAAAGACAGCTTGAAGTTCAAGGAACAGCAAGGTCCAGACATTGGGATTCTAACTTCGTTACAGGTCTCATGATATAATGTGAGGTGGTAACAATAGGAGAAGCTGAGCAAAGCATGCAGTGATCTCTGTACTATCTGTGCAACTTTTTTGTAATGCTAAAATAATTTGAAATGAAGTCTTTTTTTAAAAAAAAATCTACTTATAAATTTTAACAAGGCTTAATCACACATTCAATAAAAGTTTATGAAGTGCACCAGCCCTGTTCTTCGTGCCAGACACACAGATCCATCCAACCTTGGCAAGCTCAGGGTCTCGTGGGCAGGAAAGATGTGAAACAGGCAAAAGCTGAACATAAATTGTCACTGCAGCCTGCACAGAGTACTAGGAAGGAAAAGCATGTGAGCTGACAGAGGCCCAGAGCTGGAAAGGTCGCTCTGAGGCTGTGGTTCCTAATACAAGACCTGGGAAATGATAAAAAGCCACAAGACGGGCACCAGGAAGAGAGAAGAGCCACTGCTGAGCCCGCAGAAGTGAGAGGCCAGGGGTGATGCCAGCAGGCCCAAGCCCAACAGCGGCATAGAAGAGAGAGGCCGGGTGAAGAGCCAGACCGTGAGGACCCTGAGCGCGGGGCTCAGAGTTGTGTGGTTTTCTAGAGGCACACAGAAGCCAGGGAGACTTTACCGAGAGGCACACTATGATCCCTTTGGTACTCCTAAGACAGCACCATGACTATGACATGGATTCCATGTGGATAGTGTCAGCTTCTGGAATTCACAGCTTCAAAAAATCAAAAAGTCTTTAACTTCTGAGTATCTTCGATCTAAAAATCTCTGGCAATAATAATAGTATTTTATATGTTTATCCCACTCCCCCAGAACCTGCCACGATGACTGCACGGGGAGGGGGGAGCCGCAAATGGATCCCAATTTAGTCCAAATATTTCCTCTAGCATTCCTCAAATTCAATGTGGATTCAATTCAAAGCACAAAATACCAAAGGCTCATAACCTTGAATTTAGGAGGATTATCAACAGCAAAAGCACAGGGTCCAGCACTTAGCGATCTCAGCTTTCACAAGACAGAAAGAATTCTTGTTACATCTGGCTTTCAGGACCATGAAAGGCATTGATGACACCCCACTAGTGCCAGCTTGGTATTAGCCCCAGTCTAAATGTACCAAATCCCAGACTGCAGGATAGTGTTATTTTCTCTCCCTATTTAAAACTGACATTGTTAAGAGTCATCTCCTATTATACTATACATTGACTCTGAAGGAACTGCTCTGTTGTCCTCTTTGACCTAGAAAAGGAACTATGTCTTCAAAACTTGATACAAGCACTGGCACCTCAAAAAAAAAAAAAAAAAAAAAAAAAAAAAAGCTTAATAAGCAGCCTGTAGTGCTGGTTGGGAATGCTTAAACATGAGTTTCTGGAGACTTATATTCTAAACATGCACCCAGATTTTCTCAGTCTATAAGATTACACAATATCTATAACTTCACTAAATCTTATCTAGACCCACTTTAAGGTTTGCCAGGACCACCAGAAAGGAGAGACTGGATATTGATCATATCCATATCATATGATATGTTGCCCAAAAAAAGTTATGCAAAACTCTGTGAACCAAATAACTGTTAAATTGACTTTGCATTGAATTCTGTCTGTTCTCTAGAAACTATCCCTTCCTCCAAGTTAGTACGACTGCGGAAGAGAGTAGAGAGAGCCTCTAGCAGCCACAGTGGCATATATCTGACTCTACCCCAAGCCCCCATACTCAACAGGGTCAAGATGGTATTGTGGCATCGTAGGGCCACGTGGCCCTACGATTCTCAGGAATCTGATTTAGAAGCAAGAGATTCTTGCTTAAGCTGTCTACTGTCTTGAATAGAGGGCATGGAAACACTGGAACTGCTAGCAGTGACTATTTTTGACCATTTGGACAAGGAACCAGAGAAGCCAGACTGCAGAATGGAGGGCATATAACAGAGAAAGGAGAGAGAGAGAGAGAGAGAGAGGGGAGAGAGAGAGAGAGAGAGAGAGAGAGAGGGAGAGAGAGAGAGAGAGGGAGAGAGAGAGAGAGAGAGAGAGAGAGAGAGAGAGAGATCCTCCTGATTCTCTCCACCACTCCAGGACCTGATTCCAGCTTGTAGAAGTTTATTTTTCACTTAAAACCTGAGAGCACTGAGATTTAACCCAGGAAAGTACAAATGATGAAAGTTTTGTTAGACAGGTCGTGCTTTGACTTGCACTTGATCACCCAACAGAAAAGCTTAATTACAAGGTATAAAACGCAGACTTAGATTAGTATGATGAGCTGTAAGAGGCTTAAATCAACAGCCGTCAACACTGCCAATTTCACCAGTAACCCACTGCAATTATGAAACATTGGACTATACATACAAGTACTTCCTCCTAGTTCAAAGAGAAGAAAACTTTTTCTTCTCTTCTTCCTTTTTCTTCCCCTCCCCTTCGGAACCAATATTGATTAGAAAATTTGCCATAACATTTGTGAGGACAACAATATGCAGTGTCTCAACTATTGTGAATGTACTACTAACATGTTTTGAAACTCTCATATTGTTATCTCTTATTAAAAGTAATTAAAATTTAAAAAAAAAAAAAACCCTGAGAGCAGCTCCCTGCACACACACTTCAATAACTTCCATCTTGCTTAATCCAGTTCAAGCAGAAACCAAAGTAACCACCACTAGCATTCCAGCCCTTTCCATTCTGTTGCCTCTCAACTTGACAACCAGCTGGTCCAAGCATTTTTTTTGTTGTTGTGGGACCAGGTTTCAAACTCATGACCTTGAACTTGCCAACCAGGCACTTGTGCCATGAAACTATCTCCCCAGCCTGTTCCCAGCACTTTAAGCCAACATCTCTAAAATGAGAACCCAATTCCTTTCAGAACAGATAAATGAAAAATGCTTATCCTTAAATGTTCAGTGGGGGAAGGCACAAAATTGCATGAATGCCAATGCATGAATATCAGAATTGTTGCTGTACTGTACATCGCCATTACTTTTCTCCCATTGCTGGGAAAAAATATAGACCCCAAAATTAAGAAAGGAAAGGTTTATGTAGCTCACAGTTAGTGGAGGTTTCAGTCCATTCTCTGCTGGCTCCAAAGCAGATGGCAGTAGTTCACCGCAGTAGAAAACAATGAAAAGAAGAGGAGGAGGAGCAGCTTTGGCATCTAACAAGCCTCTCTCGCTTCCTTCCATGATGACTTGGAAGACCAGAGTTCCTCCAAGGAATTGGCAAAGCTGCGATGATCCAGCTCCTCCAAGGAAGTCAGGCAGAATCCTTCTTCGACTCCTCTATACACTTTTTAAGTGCTGAGTCACTCTGGGCAGGCCCTCCACATCCTAGGGGTGGGGCCAACATACCCTTCGGTGATGCCTACACGCCTTAGGGGCGGGGCCTCCATGGCCTAAGGGGAAGGGTGACTGAACTGATCCAGCTAAGTTTCTGAACCCTCAACTTGGCACAGTATACCAACCACCATATAGTACTTTAATTTGTATTTCTTTTTAAACAGGGGAAAAAGTATGTATTTAGAATTAGCCAGCTGGACTCAGTTTACACGATCCCAATTTTGATGGCAACATCCAATGCATCATAATCAGGAGTCATTTGAATATGTGCCTTCTTCTCTCCATCAGGCCTGATTAGGGGATTGATCTTGGAAACATCGATATCCTAGAGCTTCTTTACAGCTTGTTTGATCTGGTGCTTACTGGCTTTGTCAAACACAATGAATATGAGTGTGCTGTTGCCCTCAATCATTTCCATGACTGACCCTGTGGTCAGGGGGAACTTGGTGATGGAAAAGTGGCCAAGCTTGTTTCTCTTGGGGGAGCTCTTCTGAGAGTATTTGGGCTGCCTCTGGAGCTGCAGCATCTTGAGATGGTGGAAGTTGGGTGACATTCATATCTTCTTGTTTTTGTGGCTATGGATGCCTTTCAGCACCACCTTCTTGGCCTTCAAAGCTTTTGCTTGGCTTCAGTTTTGGGAGCGGCAGGGGCTTCCTTTTTCACTTTTGGCACCATGTTGGTAAAAAGGGCACATTATACTTTATATTTATCAATGAATCAAGAAATAAAGTCCTGTGTCTGTTAGGAAGGTTGAAGAAGTTAACCAAAATAATAATAATTTTGTTATAGTTGCAAGATTTAAAGCACTATAGCTCCACAGACGATGTAGAAATATGTAAATATGTTTACAACATAATGATGTATTTTTTAAATTAGAACATAAAACAGCCTGCCTGTTATGTCTGCTACTGTATAAATGGCTCACAACAGCACAGTCTCTTTACCATGGCAAATGAAGTACAATGCTACTTCCCATACACTGTTTCTGGCACCTTCAGTCTTGCTGCCTCTCCCTCCTCATCCGATCTTCACCCCTTCTCCATGCTACTCATCTCCCCCTAGGCTTCCACTTGTGTCCCTCCCTGTTCTTCCTCCAGCCCTCTCCCTACTCCAGTGCCTGGTTGCCTGGTCTTCAGGCCTGCAGATTCATCCTCCCACTCACTGGCTCCATTTCCAATCAACTTGTCTGGAAAATAGCCTCATGGCAAATGAGCTCCAGTCCATTTTAAATAGAGTATCCTGAAACCAGTTCTCCCCAGGACCCTAGAAAGGAAGTTTCCCGGTTCGAACTGACTGCTCTGCAGGACCGTGAGGAAAAGTTGCACCAGGCTGTGCCACCAGGGGCAAAGGAGACCCCAAGAAGGCACGGGCCAAGATGTCCTCTCATCCACCTTCTTCATGCAGACCTGCTGCACAGAGCACAAGAAGAAGCACCCATACTCCTCGGTCAACTTCACTGAGTTCTCCAGGAAGTGCTTAGAGATGGAAGACCATGTCTGCCAAGGAAACACTGAAGTTTGACAATACAGCAAAGAATGATAAAACTTGCTATGAAGGGGAGATAAAAAAAAAATTATGTTCCTCCCAGAGGTGGTGATAAAAGAGGAAAGAAGAATGATGGAAAAAGATCCTAAAAGGTAACCATCTGCCTTCCTCCTGTTTGCTCTGATTGTCACACAAAGAGCAAAAGTGAACACACCTGGGCCTGTCCATTGGAGACACTGCAACAACAACAACAACAAAATTTGCATGAGATGTGTTCTGAGCAGTCAGTCATAGATAGCTGTCTACTGTATGAACAAAAAACAGCTAAGCTAAAGGAGAAATACAAAAAGGATGTGGCTGCATACCATGCCCAAGACAAAAGTGAAGATGGAAAGAAGAGCCTTGGTAGGCCAACAGGCTCAGAGAGGAAGAGTGAACAAGAAGACGGGGAAGAGGAGAAGAGGATGAGAATGAAGACGTGGCTGTCCCCTAATGGCGTGTGGAGTGCCTGCATGCTCAGGCAATTGCGTTGCTAAGGGTGTGAGTTCAAGTGCAGCTCAACATTGGCTTGAGTATAAAAACCGTACAGATTTTTGTATAGCTGAAGACATTTTTTGTAGAAAAAAAATACTTCTTAAAAACTTCAGGTTGTCCTCTTCCTGTAAGCGGCCTGTGGTGTCCTGTGAAAATGGCTCACTACTCTCTCGACCCACAAAACCCCACAAAATCATGCAAATCAAGAGGCTCAAATCTTCGCGTTCACTTTAAGAATACACGTGAAACTGCCCAGGCCATCACGGGTATGCATATCCGAAAGGCCACCAAGTATCTGAAGGATGTCACATTAAAGAAGCAGTGTGTGACATTCTGACCTTACAATGGTGGAGTTGGTAGGTGTGCCCAAGCCAAACAGTGGGGCTGGACACAGGGTCAGTGGCCCAAAAAGAGTGCTGAATTTTTGCTGCACATGCTTAAAAATGCAGAGAGTAATGCTGAACTTAAGGGTTTAGATGTAGATTCTCTGGTTATTGAACATACCCAGGTGAACAAAGCACCCGAGATGTGCTGCTGTACTTACAGAGCTCATGGTCAGATTAACCCATCCATGAGCTGAGGTGATCCTTACTGAAAAGGAACAAATTGTTCCTAAGCCAGAGGAGGAGGTTGCACAGAAGAAAAAGATATCCCAGAAGAAACAAAAACTTATGGCACAGGAATAAATTAAATGTAAAATAAATGCAAATAAAATTAATGTTGTTGGCTATTAAAAAAAAACTTCAGGTTGTAGCTTTTTGAGGGGCTACTACACACAGTTAGGTCTTACAGCTTTTGATGTTGAGCGCTCCTAAATATTTAATGGTTTCATTCATATGTATGGTAACACAGCAAATTTGCAGGAACTAGTATCAACAACAAGTTTTGGGTTGCTTAAGATGTTGTATTTTGTGGGTTTAAAAAAAAAAAAAGCAATAAAACTGTGAATATTAAAAATAAATAAATAAGTATCCCTACTGGCAATCCAGGTAGGGCCACCTCCTTAGGCTAGAGCACTAGCCAGCCAGACATGGGTAAAGAGCAAAAGGCACCGTCCAAAGCAAAAGGCCATTAGGAACTCACAAGATTTGTAGATTATCTTTAATATTGCTATAAGATAATGTTTAATAGATAATTCAAATTATAATGCTGTGTATGACAAAAATAAGTGGTACATCATTTGTATCCCAGGGAAAAGGTGGGCAAGGCTCTGGAACCAGAAAACTGATCCCGTTGTTTTCTTCTTCACAAGCACAGCAACTTTCACACACTGAACTGGGCATGGTGCCAGATACTCAATGCGCATTATCTTATGTAATGTTCCCAACCACCTGTGAAACAACCATTCTCATTCCTATTTTACAGGAGCAAAATTGCTGATCTGAGACGTTAAGTCACCTGTGCAAGTTTAAAGACTGGCAAGTAGCAGGTCAGAAGCGTGGACTCGGCTTCCTTTAGCCGTAGCTTGTGGTCTTCATGTTGACATCTCAATCTCCAGCTAGGTCCTAGATAGACTGCCAAAGAAAGTAGGCCTGCATGAAGGTCCCTTATTGCCCTTTTTCTCTGTTTTGGGGATCAAATCCATGGCCTCACACACATTAGGCAAATGCTCTACAAGTGAGCTACATCCCCAGCCTCCAAAGAAAGTATATCTGAAACTTTGTGGTAACTTACTACGAAGCCCAAGTGTTAGCCGGTACACAGTGTTTCATAATGCAAGTCTCTAGTTTATTCTACATGTAAATTTAAATGCAAAAGACATATCAAAGTGAACACTGTAAAAACTACCACATGATTGGACGTCGATATAGATATAGATATAGATAGATATAGATGATATAGATATAGATAGTATTAACACAACCTTTACCTGCTCTAAATAAAAATAAATTGGAAAACACTTCTCAATTCATGTTCATACTTATTTATAAATTCAAAACACTACCAATCATACAGTATAAGGGAGAAGAAAGCTTATTCTCATGATATAAACAAATTGAAAACAGGAATAAGTATTAATTGCATTCATGTCACAAATAATATATACATTTCATAATTTATGCATGTTAGAATGCTTAAGAGTTGTATTAATATGTACTGTGAAGATTCATAATAACCACTGACAGGGGTACTACATTTCTTCACATTTTCTCACATTCCTCATAAATACATGCTACACATTGTTTTTTAAAACTATCCTTTTTTCTTATTTAAAAATAGAAAAGCTTAGGAGGAAAATGAGGATCCTCCACTTCAGGAGGTACAGTCAGCCAGGTGAGATGCCATTGGGGTGCTCTCGGTCTCTGAGTAGGAACAGCTGTTTGATTCCTTCACAGCTGTTAATTTGTCTCCTTCCCTGTAATCCCTACCATCATATACTCTTTGTCCTTCTGTGTAAAAATCATTAAGCACTCAATTTCTCCAAAGGAAATAGAAATCATTCATTTATTAGTCCTAAAATCTTAACTGAGCAAATTGAAAATAAAGATAAGCCCTTGCCCTCCCTCCTGGGGCTCTGGGTGAGACGGTTTCGTGTAGGCAAACAGCCCGAAATAGAAGGTTAGGCAGAGGTGAGCACAGAGCCTGGCAGAGGGGCCGGGAGGATTAGCCCAGCCCAGGGTGCTGGGGAGCTCTGCAGAGGACAGCATCATGCACAGAGCCTGCAAAGTAAACTGGAGCGCTCTGTGCAGAGAGGAAGGCAGGGAGAGGTGCACTGGGGCCCACATATAATGATGCACTGCAAAGCAAAGGAGCAGAGTCACTGTCAGCAGAGTGCTGAGTTTTTTGATGTATCTACACAACCTATGTGCAGATGAGATGGAATGCACGATTAGAGAGAAAAGTTGGGCCCCGAATCCGACAACTGGTTATGGCTCATATACGTCGAGGTGCTTACATATATAAAAGACTATGCATATATTAAAATTAAGTTATTAAAATATGTAGACCAATGAGAGAAATATTCATTACAAAATAAAATCACGTGAATGTGTCTTTGAATAAAAAAATAAAGAACAGAGAGGATATATGCCAAAATGTTACCACTAATCACCTCTGAGTGGTGGAATTACGAATAATTATGTTTTAATCTTTCTTTGTTTCTCTGGCTTCCAGATTTTTGCATTAAGCACACATTATTTGGCAATTAGGGAGGGGGCGGAACGTATGTGCTAAAATAGCACAGTATGAGCACGCTAAGGAATCTGGATGCTACACCATGGAAAGTGAAAAAATTATTCCAAGCATTTGGTCAGGGGTAGGAAATGAACAGATCTGCACTTTAGAGAGCTGTTATTTAAGTATGGAGGCTAGAATGGAGGAATTCGAGCCTGGGAAAAGGATGAGATGGATAAAACTAACAGAGATGGGGGCGTGGAAAGAACATACTGGGTACGAGAGGTAGAACCCATGAACTGAAAATAGAACAAGAGGCAAGGGCACGGGTTCAGGATAACTCCAGGTTTCTGGCTCAAGCAACTGGACAGACGCAGATCCTGAAAAGTATAATGAGAGGGAAAAGGCATGTCTCAGGGGAAGAATGACAAACTTGGCTTTATATGTGAGATCCCGGGAGGATGGTCAAGTAGAAATGCGAGCAGGAAGTTTGAAATTCGAGTCTGATTCAGAAAAGTAGACCAAGAGATACAGACACTCAGAGGGTGCTAAGTCGTAACAGCTGTCCGCCCTAAGCCCAAAGGGCTAGAACTGCTTGTTTCTTTTTTAATTGACACATAATATTGTACATACTTTTAAGGTACAAGATGATGTTTGCATTCACACACACTTTGAGTAGTGATCAGCTCAGGGAAGCAGCATACCCACATCTCAGAATTTAGCCATGTACCTATATGGAGTGCAAATCTTTTTCTTCTAGAAATGGGTAAGTTATTTTCTTAGAAAGGAGCTAGAGCTGGTATCAGAGTAAAGGGATAAGTCTCACTTCAAACCTGCAGCTAGCAATAGCAAACAATCACAGATGCTTAAAGACTCTTAAAAAAAAAAAAAGCTAATAAATACAAAATGCATAGAACAAAGAAAGGCACTGTGCCCTATCTGAGCTCAAAGGTGGGACTGAAGGCAACATACAGTTTATCAAGTAATCTTTCTGTGAAAGGTGGGGCTTTCTTGAAAGCTATAAAGGAGGACGGACAGAGCAACTGCTATGATGCAGCGTTTTCAGCCCTCTGTCTTCCACAAAATAACTGATGTCCACAGAGAGGAGCCCTGAGTCCCAGGCCTCTCGCAGTTCATCCTATCTTTTGTCTGCTTATAATCTACCTCCAAACAATCGGGGCTTAATCCCTACACACAAACATACTGCCTCCAGACACAGATACACAAAAAAGATGGCTCATCCCCAAGATATCAACAATGAGACCCGGAAAACTAATGATCTTATCCTTTCTCTTGGCTTATAGAAATGAATTTTGTATAGCATACAATATTTCCTCAGATAACGTTCACCAGTTTTTTATGCTACTGCCCGCTCAGGCCAGTGGTCACACAGGCTTTTCTTTGATTCTCTGATTTCTTTCCTCTCTGCATACCTGGCTTAAATTCCAAGGTCAATCAGCATACCTTGGTGGCATATAGCTCCTCTGTCCTGTTATTTTATGATGCCCATGAGATAATCTTCAATTCTGCTTAAACCTTTCTCTTGACTTCCACTATCCTTTATTATGTCAGTGAGTGAAACAGCCTCTCCATGGTTCTATTTTAAATGTGTGGCCAGAACCTCTGAGTAGCCCTGCAAGGTGCCAAATAACCACTGCATGCAGGCTTGGCCCATTTGCCTCTCTTGATCAGTTTAACTCTTCACAACTTCTCCTCTAAGCCTTACCACTGCCTTTGCTTCTTATTTGGAAAAATAAAGCAACCAGAAGAGAACCCAACAGATTCGCATCACCTTGGCCTGCCTTGTAGAGCCAGTCCCACACTCAGGACTTCTCTCCACGTTGTTCTCTGAAGTAAGCTCCTTCTGTACACTAGAAACCACATCCTGTCTCCATGACATCATTCCTTTTTCTTAAGCTATTGAGTCACTCACTCTCTTATGCATGTGAATATGCTTTTACTCCCATTAAAAATAAGATGTTTGACCCCACTGTTTTCATTTCTTCTGCTCTACATTACATAAAAAGGTTGAAAAGTCATAAATGCTTACAGGCTCCCATTACTCTATTTAATATTCTCTGTTACTCACCCCCTTGTGCTGGGAATTCCACCCAGGACCTTTACACCCAGCTACATTTCCAGCCCTTATTTATTTTGAGACAAGGTTTCACTAAGACATTGAGTTGCCCAGCCATTGAGTTGGCCTCGAACTTGGGATCCTCCTGCCTCAGCCTCCTGAGTGCTGAGATAATAGAGGTACACTACCATGCCCAGCTTCTAACACTATGTATGTTCTCATACATGTCATTACACCTTACCTAATCATGCCAAGGTTCTTCTCAAGTTCATCAAGGAATGACCTCAAATGCCAGATTAAGGTCAGTTACCAGGCTTCATTGTACTTGACCTTTCCATAGCACTGGATTCAGCTGATCATTTTCTTTTGAAACTGTCTTCCCTGCGTGCTAGAGTGTCACATCTTCTCTGGGAAGTCCTTCTTGGTCTTTTTAAATGATCACTGATCTTCTTCTCAACCTCTTCCTATCCGAATATCCCAGGGATCATCATCCCTCAAACCTCTCCTCCATCCACATCAGGTAATCTCTGAAGAGTTCATGGAGTCTCGAGCTTTAAACACCATCCACACAGTGACACATCTCTAGTGACATCTCACAGTAAGACATCTCACAGAATGCCAAGCTCAATCCATACCTCTAATACATTTCACAGTTCAGAAGTGTCACCCTGATCCCTTGAGCACTGCCCCTCAAGCTTCTCTATCTTCAGGTGTTCCATACTTCTGATGCCAACTCAAGCTTGGTCAAGCAAGACCACATGGGTCAACTTTTGTTCCTCTGCCCCTTTACCAGCATCCTATCTGGTTCACCAGCAAATCCTTGGAGCTATAATTTCAAATATTTTCAGAATCTGACCTCCTATCACCTCCTATACTGTTTTCATGTGGGTTTGGGGCCACCGCCATCTCTCACCCTCCTGACTACAATGACATAATAACTGAATGTTTCTTCCACCATGGCTGAGGTAGCCAGCAGACTGATCCCTTGACAGGTAAGTCAATTCATATTGCTTTTCTTCCAAAACTCTGCAGAAGTCTCCCAATATACTGAGAGTCAAGACAAATGACTTACAGTTCTGCGTGAATCCTTGCTGTATCTGCTTCCCTGTGTCCCAGGTCCCTAACCACTCTCCCATGTGCATGTCCACTCCAGCCACATAGCCCTCCTGACTGCTTCTCTACCACAACAGGCCAACTGCCCCTCCGAGGATGGCTCTGGGAAGTTCCACTACCTGTCAGACCTTTTTTCAGGTACTGACATGATGCCTCACTCTCTTGTATTTGTCCCATCTTTACTCAACTGTGATTTCCTCTATGAAGTCGTACCTGACATTCTACTTAAAGTTGTAGTAATCTCTGCCCCCAAAGTAGTCTACTTTTTATCTTGGTATTTTAAAAAAAGCACTTTTCCAGAACTGGACAAATAGCTCAGCAGATCAAAAAACCTGCAAGCAGGTACAGGGGCTTGGGCTTTGACCCCCAGGCCTGCCGTGCCAGCCCCACAACTGGGGCACACTGAGACGGCAGTTGAGACTGGGCATGGTGGCACACGCCTATAATCCCAGCTCTTGGGAGGGGGTAAGCAGGAAGATCACTGTGAGTCTGATCTAGTAGTGAGACCCTGAACACCCTGTAGACCCTTCCCTAAAAATACAAAAAAAAAAAAAAAGAAAGAAAGAAAGAAAGAAAAAAACACTTTCACCTCAAAATATTCGAAACAACGTATGTGTTCATTGTCTTGTTTCTCTCCACTAGAAAACCTCCATAAGGGGAAATATTTTCAACCTTTTGTTTCACTGATGTATTCCTGGAACATAGGAGATGCTCAATGTGCAAATATTTTCTGATCAAATAACACTCTATAGCCCTTATCTGACAATAAGCAACTCAAAGCTAGCAACAAGGCTCTGCTCATGTTTGTGTCCTGATTTCATTTCATATATATATATATATATATATATATATATATATATATATATATATTGTATATTTGTGCTGAGTAACTATTCATTAAATTGAATAGAACTTTTAAAATGTGGGCAAGTGGCCCCTAAGTAAGTTTTCATTTGCCTGCATCCTATTACATTTCTGCTTTTCTTTATCATGACTACTAGAATTTGTTCTGGATAAGGTGCAAGAAAGATTAACATGAGCCTGACCCTCAATGCATTTTCTCAGAGATAAGTCCCCACATACCTCCAAAGAGGTGAATGGTGTTGATATCAAGAGATCATGCCATCCTCACGCCGCTTACATGACCAATCAGGAAAAGAGAAATCCACCTTGCCTTCACATGGCATACACTCATCCCAGTAGCTTTCATCCAAACATATTCCTCCAGACTTTCCCCACGCTGTTGCTCATTACTGGTAACAGCTAAATCAATTGACCATATTGCATTGGTTTGTTTCAATGTGTTTGTTTACTAGTTGGAGCCTGCATTAAGGACAGGATTATTTCATGGTGCTTGGTTCCTGGCCCTCTTCCAGTTCTCTCCTCTCCCATCTTCCCTCTGTGCAGAGCTGCAAACTCTCCCTCTGCCCCTGAATGCATGAACATCCTGAGAGGTATCTCACTCTCCCTTTATTCTCTGCTCTTGGGGGTAGGGGTTGTTTGCCTTCACTGAATCCATGGCCCAAATTTAAGCAAGTACCCAAAGCAAATGACCATGCCAAATGCATCTTTCTCCCTTCCAGCTTCCAGCCACAGCCTTAGCCAATGCAATTTCCTCTTTTTGTCCTGTTATTGTATTGCAAATGAAACATGTGCAGCTATTTGAGCAATTACAAAAATATAACATGAGTGTGTCCTTATCCTAAATGTCATTTATTCAGTATTCTTTTTTCATTTGTTCTTCATTAACTGCTGCTCTATTGTCATAAAATTTTAATCATAAACTATCTCGAATCTTGTAATTTTATATAGACTCTACATTGTTTTGGTGTCAAAAAAAAAAAAAAGCCTTGCAATTCCTAATTAAAATATTTAAAGGTAAAACTCAAGTAACTTCTGCAAGTTACTGTTTTCATTTTTTCTAGAGTGAAAGAAGACACCCTTTGCCAATAAGTGGGGGGGGACAAGTTTTGAGGCTATAAAACAAAGACTTCAAAAAGCTTTCCACGGTGTGTTATTTTCTTTCCACAAAATTCTAACACTGTATAATTGCTTTTGTACGGAAAATGAATAATGTAACATGCCACTGCTAAAAGCAGCCAAACCGGATCGACCCTTCCTGAAACCAAGTGAAATATTTAACTATAAAATATCTACATGAGGAAGGCTTACAAGCAAAGCTCGTAAATTGTCATTGCATAGAGAGGGACCATTTAGTATACAAAGTCACATGAAAAAATAAAGTGCTTTTCTCATCTAAGTGCGAGGATGTGTGAGCCCTCGAGTTCTCAGAACCCGTATCGTTGATGGCACTTCCAAATCAGAAACATATCAGGGAGAAGTACATCTAGGAGCTCCCAAGACTTCTGATTAAAAATAACAGCAAAGACACCAATTAGGCTCCATCCATTGCTACAGAAAGGTATTTGATAAAGAAAAAGCTAAATTCCCACCTGCCGGGAAATTAACCACAGTCAGTCCCCAGTTCAAAGAAACCCGGTTCCAATTCAAGGCTGGCAGCAAACCCAGTCAGCAGCTGAGGCGCTGGTGGAAGACCAGGTGCAGGGCGCCCCTCTTCAGCCTCTGCCCTAGACTCCTGCTGAAGCGGAGCGCCTGGTCCCCTGGTCTGGCTCATCGGAACAGAGCTGGGCTCCTCCTCCGCTCCAGGGCGGTCGGGTCGCACCTCCCTCCCACCACCCCCGCGGTTCGTATGGGGTCTCCTACAGGCTCTGAGATCGGGACCTGCGCAGGTCCCTTCCTTTGCCTCGGGTACACAGCCTTCCTGAGACGTTTCGCCGGGAGCACTTCCCGCGCTGGCACCGCATCAGCACCCTGGGGACAGGTTGACCCCACCGGCTCTGGTTCCCCGTGTCTGCACACAGCCTGCGTCCTGGAGCGGAGCGCCCGGCGGCACCCAGTAGGGCCTTTCCAGGTGCGGAGCCCGGCTGCCAACCCAGTGGAGAGCCACATTTGCCTCTCGGGGGCTCAGCCTGGGCCGACGGCGACTGGCCCTAAACTCCCAGGCCCCTCACCCTGCCTGTTCAGGACCGCGGACAGCGCACTCGACCTGCCCGCGCCCTCCCGACTCAGCACCGCGGACAGCGCACCCGCTCGTGCCCGAGGCCAGCAGGGCGCTTGGCGGCCGGCGGGGCTGCAGGTGTCCGGCCCGTGCCCTCCGCGCCCGCCTCTTACTTTTCTGGCTGGAGTAGCCTGGGTAGTAGCCATAGTAGCCGGTGATCCGCAGGATCCGGTCCTCGATGGTGGCCACCCCGTTGGGGGCCGCCTTGACGTCCATAGAGAGCGCGGGCGGCGGCTCCGGCTGCTGCGGGGCGGCGAGCGCGGCGCGGAGCCCGGGGGCTGCGGCGGCAGCTCTGACTCCCGCGCCCGGCGCGGCCCCGGCTTCGCATCACCGCGGCGCGGCAGCCCCCACTCGCTGGCCTCCCGGCTGCCTGGCAGCCCTCCCGCCGCCGGCCACGCCGCACAGCGCCGCCTCTCTCCGACGCCCACCGCGCCCGGCCGGCGCCCCACCTGCCGCACCCAGGAGGGGGTGGTCGGCGTGGGGGAGGAGCGATGACACCGCGCCCGGCCGGGAGGAGGGCGGAGAGCGAGAGCGCTGAGCCTGGGGAGACTGCGGGATCCGAAAGCCCGCGGCGCACATGGTCGCTCTGCAAACGACGCCACCGCGCGCCCCCAGGCTGGGCTGGCGCTCGGGTCCGCACCGCCGAGGGTCTGCTGAGCCTGGACCATCAGCAGCCCATGCCAAGTACCTGGACGACCCGCGGAATCCTCCCTCCCTGCGCTCCTTTCCGCGCCTCTTTTTTCTCTTTAGTTCTCTTCCCTTTCCCCTCTGTCTTCTTTCGTATTGTTCCTTCTTGCTTTGCTTTGCTTTTCCTTCTCCTTTTCGTTTTCCTTCTGTCCTCCTTTTCTTCCTTGCTAGAAGTGAAAAGATGATGGCCCTCGCGCAGGCGGTCGGCTGAGTGACCTTCCAGGCTTGTAAACGCAGATTGTAAGAACTAAGCTCCGCAGCCTAACTCTCGTGAGGGTCCCACCACACCCTCGTGGGGAAGCAGCCAAGGAGTAGGTGTCCTTTACTTGGCTAATTCCCAATGCTCTGAAGCCAAAAGAGTTTCTTTTTTATTGCCTAAAACATCAGAAAGGATGTTGCCCTTCACACTGTAAATTGCGGTCTAGAGACCTGGCACCAGAGCAGGTGTCCTGCAGCCCTGGAGGGTGGCTTTTCCACACTGGCCAAAGGCCCCATGTTGGGCCTAGGAGCAGGCAGTGGTTTTTGTGACCATAGCTTGCAATTACATCTCCTCGAGGGACAATCATCAATATCTCATCTCAGAAAGGATGGAGAAAGGGTTCTTTGAGCGGTGTGGGTCATCAGCTTAGAGTTCCTTCAGTTTCCCTTCCATGTGGAGCCAGCTTAGACAGGGCACCTGTCACAGTTTCAGAACCTGGGGCGGGGCAAAAACAAAAGCAAAGTAGTCCAGGGCCCCTCTCAGAAACTCAGAAAATGGGTCTGGTGAGATAGCTTAGCAGACTAAAGCAGCTGCTTAGGCAAGCTTGGGCAAACCGAGGCACTGAGTTCCATCCCCAGAACCACATGCTATGCCAGCCCCACCCCTAGAGCAGGCTGAACCAGCCACAGTTGGATCAGTGATGCAGGTCTACAATCCCAGCACTGGGGAGGCTGGAAACAGGAGGACCACCATGAGTTCGAGATGTGTAGTGAGACCCTGTAACAACCAAATACATGAAAGAAGAAAGAAAGAAAGAAAGAAAGAAAGAAAGAAAGAAAGAAAGAGAGAGAGAAAGAAAGAAAGAAAGAAAGAAAGGAAGGAAGGAAGGAAGCTCTCAAAAGAATAAACATCTCCACATTTCCCCCATTGCAAGGCTCCATAAGAGGAAAGAAATGTGCTGATGAATAAGAGTCTGACCAGACGAAGTATGTTTAAGCACGCACTACAGTAGCCCATTTCAGGGTCATGAGCTTTTCTAGCAGACACAGGCTCACAACCTCTGACTCTGAGACTGCAGCCAGCAGATCATGAAGAAGCCAGTTCCCACCCCACCCCACCTCATAATTCCCAGGTGAAGAAAGGGTGAAAGGGAGCAAAAGGTCAGATGAATCAGCAGAAAACCCCAGCAGTAACACAGGCATAGAGAGCCAAACACTCCAGCAAAAACTAAAAGGGTGGACCTTTGTATCCCTCACTCCAAAGTAGTTTTTAGATCACTTTTCTTAGTTACATTATTTCTGTGACCACTAGCATATAAAATGCATGCGCTGCCCACAGGAAAATAGGTTGGCCACATGAATTTAAAATGTCACTTTTGCTTAAAGTTTCCCATATTATATCTATTATGTAATCAATCATAACACACAGGATATTAATCTATAAAATAGTATTAGTATTTGTTAATTCAGTATTAATTTATTTGATACTATTAAATAAAATATAAATGACTTAATATTAATAAATATTAAAATAAAGTATTTGTAGATTTTTCTATTAGTATTAATAAGAGAAATTGGGAAATTGTTCAAGCAAAATCCTAAAAAAACAAGAATATGAATATGTATACAAAGGTAGTAGTTTTGTCCCCTTAATATTTATAAGTTATCTTACTATGGTTAATAGATTTAAATTCTAATTTTGGCTGTGGAGATAACGCATCAGTCTAAGTGCCCACCTAGGCAACCACAAGGACCCAGGTTCAATGCCTGGTACCACATGCACCAAGACCCAGCATGGTGGCACACGCCTGTAATCTCAGCACTGGGGAGGCTAAAGCAGAAGGGTCACTACAAATTTGAGCTGTGTAGTGGGACTCTGTACCAAATACATTAAAAACAACTGATTTTTTTTTGCTTTGTTTTCAGAAAGCTCCACAAAACTAGGTAGAAGTATGCAGAAGTATGTATTTAACTGGATCTGATCATTCATACAAACTGCAAATTCAGCATAAATGTAGATATATGGGCATTATATCCACAAGAATCTGTTTTCTAAAATATACACACAGATACACATCTATTGTATGCATGCATGCATATTCTTGCAATCATCCGGAAATAAAATCTGAATAGCAGAACATGTACACACATCACTGCGATCACTTGTGATAAGGTGACAGGAGCAGAAACCATGAGCAGATGCTGTAGGACAGAAGACACTTTCTTCTACTGCAGGGGTCTGAATTCTGACACCATCTGCTAGTGGTAAGCACGTACTGGCAAACACAGCAGAACGTTTTAACTCTGAAAGTGTTAGTTTATAGATCATTGTAAAATTTCCAGAATTTATTTTCAAAGGAGAATTTTTTTAAAAACATTTTTAGATATCTGCATGCGAAGTCTACTAGTTTTCATAAACCCAAGTACAAAAATGGAAATTTTTAACATGTGACTCAGTTTGCCTCAAACCTACTTCAAAGTGAGAAAGAAAAGGTAAAATTTAACCAATGAAAGTCAAAGATGTTTGTTCACACAGGATTCATTCTGGCAATGCTTCCATGTAGTTTTCTTAGCAAATACCAACTGTAACTTGATTTGAAGCAATTCAATTTTGTGTGTAACTTTCCAGGAATGTCTCAGTGCACTGAGTTAAGAGCATCTGCCTGGGATTCCAATTAAATTCTGATACATGAGTCATATTTTTTGATCAACTGATATCAAATTAGGTGTTTATAATGAGTGAGTAAAAGAAAATATATATCTGCAGCATCTTTAAAAGTGCTAAATCAATTGTAAAATAGTGTAAGTGGTGGTCATTTACAATCTTTGCATCTGATGCTGATAACTTGCTAAGTAATAATTTAGCATAACCAAATGTAATCAATTACTGAATAAAAATTTTATTCTAAGATAACCAGTCTGTCATTACATCATTTTTTTAAGACATCAGACTTTATACTATGGAAGGCTTAATCAAATAAAGTCACGGGATCTACTTTCCCTTCCTTGGCCTAGCAGCTGGGCATCAGAAATTGTGCTCTTTAGTCACTCTAGGGCAGGAATCAGTTACCTAAGCCTTCTGACCCCCTATTGTAAGTTCCTTGTGATGTTGAATGGAGGGAAAATGAGTTTTCCCCCTCTGGGAAATCAATATAGTGTGCCTGTCTCTTTGGGCTAAAAGTAACTTGGCTGCCTAGGGAGCCATAAATGTTTAAGCTTTTATATCTAAGAGCAAACAGTACTTTGTACAGCCGGCCTTGCTCTTCACAGAGTTGATCCCAAGTAGTTTACACAGCGCTAGTGTTGAAGAGCAATGGTTTGCAGCCAACCAAGAATTGGCCCCTGGGAAGCAAAAGACATGGCCTTAATATCCTATTTTTAGAAGAGATGCTTTGAATATTTAACCATCACATCATCAGCTACCCTAATTGAAATGCTGGCAAGATCTTTCTTTTCCAAGCCTAAGTATCACCTATCTCCTTTGCCTCTGAAAGGGGTTGGGGAAGACCCAGAATCCAAATGACTATTTGGGAAGTCAGGAATGAGTCTGCTTTGTGTGGATACCACGATGATGTTTGAGGCTCAATTCCTTAGAAATACATCAAACTTTTTAAAAAGAAAGTCTTAAGTAATTTCAAAAAGTAAATTCAAATTTTAGAATTTGTCTATTCTCTCTGTATCTGTTTCTGTCTCTCTCTCTCTCCCCCTCCCCCTTTCTCTGTCCCTCCCCCTCCCTCCCTCTCTGATGTGTGTGTGTGTGTGTGTGTGTGTGTGTGTGTGCCTCTGTTCTTTGCACCTGCCTCCCTCTTTCTGTGTGTCTCTGTTTCTCTGTTTCTGTGTGTGCATGTATTATGTGTTTGGAAGATGATTGAATTGTAGTGACTCCACACTCATCTGTGGATTCACCCATTGAGGAGTGCAGAGCTGAACTCACTGCTGGAAGGTGGGGTCTCGCTAGAGGCGGGGCCTTGCTAGAGGCGGGGCCTTGCTAGAGGTAGCTTTCTAGGGATGTGACCAGGCAGGGCACGCTCTTAGGCCTAGCTCTGTCTCTCCCTGTTTGCTTCCTGACTGCCAAGGGCTGAACAGTTCAACTCCACCCCTGTCCACCTCCACCAGTGGTCTCCTCCGTGCTGCTTCTACCTGGGAACACACTTTAAAGCGTGAGCCAAACAAACCTCTCCTCAGTTGTGGGCATCAGATATTTTTCTCGTAGCCATGGGAAAGTGAGCAATATGGCACGTGTGTGCATGTGTGTTCGTTGGCCTGTTTATCCACCACTTTTTCTGTGTCTACTTCCTCACCCCTTTTCCTCCCCCTCAGCAGGACTGCACAATGATTAGAGCAAAAACTTAGGAACCAACTGTGAGGACTCAAATCAGACCTCGTCATTTTCTAGCTGTGTAATGTTATCAAGTTTCTTGAGCTACCTAGGACTCGATTTTCTCATCTTTAAAGTGGGAATGTTACACTTACAGTACTCACTTTGTAGAACTATTGTGAAGATTAAATGACTCTTTATTCATAACGAGCTTATTAGAAGTGACTGCCACTGCATAAGCCAAATAAATGTTGCTATTACTTTGTTCTATTTATCCATGGATCCCTCTGAACTTCAGTTTCCTCTGCCATAAAACTGAATTGTATGACTCACGCCTGTAATCCCAGCACTCGGGAGGCGAGACAGGAGGATTGGTGCAGGTTCGAGCCCAGCCTGGGCTACAAAAGTGAGCTCAAGGCCAGCCTCAACTGCATAGCAAGACCC
>PVJA010002911.1:0-13245 GCA_004027025.1 Myocastor coypus | reverse complement strand
TTATTACTAATGTTCATTTAAATGTTCACACTTCACTCACACTATTAGGACTTTCTCTGACACAACTGCTTTTGTAGGTCTCCTTTCATCCTTCTAACTCTGACAATAATTGCAAGAGGCAGGCCCTAAGTACCCAGGAAGCAGGCAGTCCTCAGAAAAGAAGAGCTGCCCACTGTCTATAGTTCTTCCTGTCTTCTGAGAAGCCAAAAGGATGGGAAGAATTGACTGAGGATGAACAGCGTCAGAGACTGGCAGTCCCCAGCTGGGAAGGACCAGGTCCTGCTTGGTGACAATGTCCTAGGGAAGCAAGCGTCCCCCAAGTGACCAGTGTGATGTTCTGTAGGAAACTAGAGAACCCCCCCACCTCACCCCTGGGCTTCCCACTTCAGCAGTACCTGGAGCTCCCAGCCACCAGAGTGACAGGGCCACCATCCCAGGGAGATCTCTACACACCACTCAACAATGCACAGGGACTGAAAAGCAGAGTACATCCTCTGTTTCAGCTTAACCCAAGCAGACCTATGACCCACAGCAGTGAAACCCTCAATAACACTGAGTTTACACTTCCAGCTATTCTTCTTGGGAATGGGGACTCAGAATAAGATTTACAGTAACTTAAAAGAAATAAAGATTTTTACAAACCTTTTTGAGCAGCTGTGTTGGTGGATATATAGTAAAACCTGCTACATACTCGTTTTACAAATAAGCTTTTCTAAATGTCTAAAAATGCCATACGTACCACAAATTAAAACCTGTATATATTACTTATCACATAAGGTTTTCTGTAACACTCACTGTTAAAAATGCCAAGCCAGTTGTGGTAGTCATTAATTGTTTGCCAAATATTTATACTCCTCCAAATATTATACTCCTCCACCATTTTAGTTATGGGGCAGCACCGCACCTCTTGACTCTTTGCCAGTGTGGAAAGTTACATGGTTCACTGGGCCCATGAACAACAAAAAAAAAAAGATTAGCATCCCAGCTAGAGCTGGCACCAGACTTGTGGCGTTCTCACTTTCACTCTGGCGTCATGAATATCAACATCCAATATAACTGTGACACATAAAATAAATTTACTAAAAAGATTAAGGTCCGAAGAAGTTTGAATTCATTCCATAAACACTGTATTTAATTTTCAAAAAATTTCTAAATGCTTTGCTTCCCAAAATACATATGTGATCAAAGGTTATAATGAAGCTTAAATTTTTTAAATTATGTTGTGATAAAAAAAAATTTCCATTAATCCCCCTTAATTTGAACACACTTACTATTTTTGCCACTTTTTCAAACAATTCTGGGCCAGGGAGATAGTTCAGCAGTTTAAGTACCTGCCTAGTAAATGCAAGGACCCTAGTATAATCCCCAGTACCACAACCTGTGCCCTGGGCCAGCCCCGCACCAAGCCAGCCATCAAAACCAGGCATGGTGGCACACACCTATAATCCCAGCACTGGGGAGGCTGAGACAGGAGGATCACTACAAGTTCAAGCTGCATAGCGAGACCCTGTACCAAATATATACATACATACAAACATACATACACACACACATACATACATATATACATACGAGATTAAAAATTAATTTTGAAGCAATTCTGAAGTCATCTCCCCTGAGTGTCTTCTGCTGTTGTGGCTGCCTCCGTGTCCTGAATCCATTCACAACAGTAATCTCTGATCATGTTGACTTTGAGGAAGAGCCAAAAGTGGCCTGGTACTTCTTCCAGTGAGCATGGTGGATGCGGACACGGGTTTATGAGCCTGCTTTCCTGTGGGGTGGCAGCATTCATACACTTTTTATCATGCCTCAAAAAGACTCTCACAGAAGAGGATTTCCCAACTTGCTTCACATGACTGCAAAAATGATGAGAAACGTGCTTGAAGTGAGGGGAGCATTTCAAGGGGAACAAGTGCGAATGTGTCTTCTGTAGTATTTATATATAATTATTATACATCATATATAATTAATTAATATATATAATCATTTATTATATAATTAATTTCAATGAGAAAGAAGTAGCAATGAGACAGTTTCAAAACAGGTTACAATTATTACAAAATGGTTACAATAATTAAAGCATTGCATATTTTGTCTTTGTAGTAGTTACTCAGAGTACAAGATAATATTTTTCACTTCTACATTCACTGTCTATTTTGATCACAGCTCATACTACACATATTTAAATATCACCAGTTCCTAAGCAATGCCAATGAACCATAGAGAAGATAAAATAAATTGTTGGAAAGAAACACTATGAGTAGAATAAAAATCAAAAAGAATACAAGATGTAGAACTCATTGGAAAGCATCAGTAACACAGAGTCCAGAATAGATATTTAATTCATCCACATCTTTTTTTTTTATAATTTTTATTTTGTTTATTTATTTTTTTCTTGTTTCAGAACCTTTGTTTATTCATTCATTTTTTTTTTATGGCTGGCTCAGCCTGTCCCGAGGGAAGGGCTGGCACAGCATGTGGTGCCGGGGATCGAACCGCGGTTCCTGAAGCCACCCAAGCTTTCCCAAGCAGGCGCTTTAGACCACTGAGCCATCCTGCCGGGCCCCTCATCCACATCTTGAGTAACTGTTGCCAATAGCACTTTTAGTGCTGACTTTGCCTTCTGTTTCAAGAACAGTTAATTTGTAGAAAATATAGGCTCAAAGTTTTGTTTTATTTTATCATTATTTTCTGTGTCCCCAATACTGTCAACACACTTACTCTTCATATATCTTGAATGACACCAGAGGCCTGAACTGGACATATATCTTTTTTTATTATTTCCTACTACCCAGCCGGTGCTGCCAAGACTCATAACTTCCCAGAAAGAGCACACCTCTCAGGTGAAAAGCCAAAATGACAACGTGACACACCTTGCATGTCCCAGTGCACTGCCTCTCCTCTCAGTCAGGAGTGACCAAATCCGTGAGATTCTCACTGATTTCAAAAAGTCAGCAGCTCTCCTCACGCCACTGCCACACACTTCTAGTCTCTTGCCTGGGGCCTCACTGTCAACACAGTGACATGAAAGTGCTCTTGCTGGGTTCAGTCTTGTACACCTGATAATATAGGGCACAGAGGTAACATTGGGCAAGCCTGTGACAATGGAGCACACAGAATGGAGAATAAATTCTCTGTTTTGTCCTGCATGGACTCCACTGAGAAGCTGTGACTTCCACAGCATCTTGTCCATAAGTTCCATCAATGGATCAGACTGACCAGTCCACATGGTAAGTGGTGGTCAGCTCAGTACTACACCTTCCTAACAATACACACTGCATAAGCTGCTGCCTGTGCCCAGGGTTCTATGCTCTGGAGGGCCCAGCTGAGGACACTGATCTTCCTACTCAGCCAGGGGCGCAGATCTCAGCTTCACCAATCACACCAACCACCACAGATTCTGAATCGGAAGCTAAGAGGAGAACCCGTGAGTCATGATGGTGATGGATAACAGCAGCTGGGCAATGACTGCCGCCTGTTTCCAGAAGCTGAGAGTTTATGAGCTGTGCAGACACCCAGTGGAATATTTCCATGATAATTTATGGGTTTGGTTTTCCCCTGCTGTTTGCAGGACCAAAGGAGAACTTAGAATGCCTCCAGGGCTGTGCCTTACATTATCCCAGGAAGCGTCAGGCACTTCGCAGTCTGACTGGACCCTCAAGTTTGGCTGAGAGGAGACCAACTCTTCTGAACACCAACAGGAGGAACAGTAATAATTAGCAAAATAGTAGAATCAATTCAAGTGTCTAAGGAAAAGAAAACATGGCATAAATGATAATGTATCCACTAAATACAATATTATGAAGGAATTAAAATTATAGTTTTGAAGAGTATGAAAAAATGAGAAAATACTATGCTACAGTATTAAGTTGTAAGGACTGCAGATACAGCTCAACAGCATAAGCATCTGCCTGGCAAGCGCAAGGTCCCAAGTTCAATCCCTGGTACCATACACACACACACACACACACACACACACACACACACATACACACACACAAATTAAGTTGTTAAAAAAAAAGACAATTCATTCCTGATTGTAAATGGACATTCACTACAGTTTTGTATTTGGTAAAGTAATTAAGACAATTAAAGTTCAAAAAAAGCCATAAAACTAGTGGGATGATAAGCAATCTTACATTTTTCCACATGTTCTGATATATGATTTCATAATAGAATGGACAGATAGACACACACACATGCATGGGCATGCGCACGCGCGCACACACACACACACACACACACACACACACACACACACACACACATGCACGCACGCACCCAAACCCTAAACCCTTTCCCCAGTTCACTATTCCAGTTTGGCTGGTTTCCTGTGCCCTGGGCTGCAGTACGCCGCCCGCCTCCACATCAATCTCCTTGATAATTGCAATTATGTCCCTTCCAGGAGATGGGGGAAGTCTGACTAAAGGTCTGTTGTTCTTCAGTCTCTCCGTGTTCTCATCAATAATAAAACAGGGCTCCATGACAACAAGTACATAAAAAGTTTTTTAAAGTCATCCTAAAGTCTTCAGATTTTTAAGCTAATAAGGTGCTCTAAGTACACGGTTGTCTGAGCCTATTATAAGTGATAAGAAAACCTGTGCTCAATGAGTCCCTGCTTTTAAAAAATGCTTCTTTGTTGTGTTGCAATCTAAATCCTCTACAAAGGTAAAGGCTTCTTAGAGTGTGTGGATATGAAATCAGAACATGCCATAGATGAAAGAAATCATTATAGTATGTTATACAATCACTATAATCATTATATTTGGGAATTCTTTTAAGTGAATTTAGTACAAGATTGTAGATCACACTCGTAGTGATCCTCCTGTTTTCAGCCTCCCAAGCACCGTGGTTACAAGCACGCACCACCACGCTGGCTCAGTCGCAGCTTCAGCACACCCCAGAGGTGTGGCCAGCATATGATCATTATATAAAAGCTTTCATTGGCAGCCTTGGCCACTTTCTCAAAGTCAGCGCAAAACACAGTCCCTTCAGATGGGGTCACCGGTCTCAGAACTAGGAATTTGGGAACTGGCCAGTACATACATGAGGAAACGGCCTGCAGGACTCAGAGCTCAGAGGCCCTCCGCTGATTCTCATTTCCAACGGAACACCCTTCTGTGACACTGCACAACAATCCTGGCTGGGCTCTGTGACTTCTCCTTATACACCATCAGATCAGACCTACCTCCACCCTCACCTCTCCCCTCCACCCTCCCCAACCAAATTGTGTGTATCTCTTCTTCTGCCTCCTTCCCTCTTCCTCTGACTGGAGCCTAGGCTAAGCAGGCAGAGGGAATACCCATCAAAGCCTTGGCTACCTGAAGTCAAGAGCCATAGTAACTATTTCTTGAATCTGTGTGCCTGTGCTCTGATCAATACATTCTTAGCTAAACTATTTGCCATCAAGTTGAACTATGACCCTTCATCTGGTGGAGGGGGGAAGCAGGAATAAAGAAATCCATGGTTTGTGTTGTCGCTAGGTATAAATGAATGAATGGAAAGATCTGTTTGCTTACTATGGGCTTGATATTTTCAACATTCACTGCCATGAATAATCTGGGCCTAATTTAACAATCTTTTGGGACTCAGAGTTAATTAGATTTGAATCACCTTCTTTATGTGTTATCTTCTATTGTTAAGTTCAAGAGACTTGTTCGCTTGGATTTTTGTTTTGCTTTGCTTTGTTTTGTTTTAGGTGTATTTGGTTGTTAGAGGGTCTCACTACACAGTTCAGACTCGTAGTGATCCTCCTGTTTTCAGCCTTCCCAGTACTGGGATTACAGACATACACCACTGTGCCCAGACTCTGTGGCCAGTTCAACCTACCCTGAGGGCAGGGCTGGCACCACATGTGGTGCTGGGGATCAAACTCCACTCCCTGCACTTGCCCAAATAGGTTCTTTAGTCTGCTGAGTATCTTGCTGGCCCTCGTCTGGGGATTTTTCATTGATTTAAGTAAAGCAATCATTAGTCAGACATCCCATTTATATTACTTTTCTTCCTCTTGTCTTCTTTCCTTCCTTCATTCTCTTCTGCCCTACAGCCACTGAGACTTTCTTACCCATGCTAAAGTATCAAAGCTGCACTCCTGCTGTTTAGCTTTTACTGTGTACCAAACATAAGCAGCTTAAAATAACAACCATTTATTAGTTTTCATAACCTACTTTTCTACTGATCTGGGCAGGCATGGCTGCTCTTGGCTGGGCTTGTTTATGTTTTTATGGTCAGCAGGCAGATCTGTGTGGTGCTGAATAATCGAGAGAGAGCCCACATGTTCATCATAGTACAATAGCCCTAAGACAGAGTCAAATACATAAAGCCTTTTGAGCTTTAGACTCTGTTTTGTTTCTGCCCTACTGTATTGGCCCAAGTTGTAAGTTATGAGGCAGGCCACGTGGATAAGGTAGACATGGGATGGTGGCAGATGCCAGCTGATGAGACTGCAGCAAAGAATTATGAACATTTCTGGAGTCAGAATCCATTTCTGGATTCTACCACACCTACACAAAGTAGTTCAATGACCTCTGTGTTAAGCAAGCTAACCAGAGACTTGATAAGAATGTTTTTTTCTGCAGAATGTGACATTTCATAACGCTCTTTGATTCCAGGTCAGGAAAATCATCTCCCAATTATAGATTAATAGAGGTTTAATTTCTATTAAGCAAAAGCTAGCTTTGAAAGGTTACTGGCAACACGAAAATTTGAGCTGAATAGAAAATGCAACCTTTGGCATGGCACATAATTCTAAAGCTGACTCCAAAATGGGTGTAAAAAGTTGAACACCTACGCAAGCTTGATCTGCATAAGGTTGGTACAATCAGACACAGAACAAGGGCAGCGGGGCTTTTCCTTCAAGGACTATAAGGAGTAGGGACATGGACAGTGAGATGCTTCCTGCGTTTATCCACTATGGGGTATTTATCATCATTTATAGTACTATATCTCTAGTTTCTTAGAAGCATAAATAAATATTTTAAATTTACACTTGTTGTATATAAGAGGAGAGGGAAGGAATTATTTCTATGACTCAGAAAGACTAAACCAATATAATCACATTTAAAAATTTTAAATATCTCCTTGCAACCAAATACTCAAAGGATTCTGTCATATGAAAGGTCCTGGCTTGTAAAGGCACTGACTGCATTGCAAAATTTTAACCTTATGCAGATCCAGTCTGTGTGGGTGTTCAACTTTTTACACCTCATTTTGGAGTCAGCTTTAGAATTATATGTCATGTGAAAGGTTGCGATTTCTATTCAGATGAAATCTTGGTATTGCCAGTAACCTTTTAATGCTAGGTTTAGAAGTGAAATAGGTGAAAATAAGTAACTTCTTACAAAGCCATAAAACCATTGCTGTTCAGTGGAAAGTACAAAGAAAAAAGTTGGTCGTAATCTAGCCATAATACAGAGAAGAAAGGAGTGAGAAAGTTATGTCTTAGCCAGACGTGGTGGCACATGCTTGTAGTCCCAGCACTTGGAAGGCTGAGGCAGGAGGATCAATATGAGTTCAAGACCAGCCTGGGTTATAAAGCTGAGCTCAAGGCCAGCCTGAATTACATAGTGAGACCTTGTCCCAAAAGAAAGAAAGAAAGAAAACCTTTACTTAATGAATGAAATGTTTTAAAATTTTTCATCTAAATTTTCAATTTACAATTAAATACTTAAAAATAGACATATATCCAATATTTACTTCTTTACATACTGTGCTCCAACCCAAAGATCCAAGAAGTTCTTTTCTTTTTTTTTTTTTTTTTTTGTGGGACCAGGGTTCAAACTCATGACCTTGCACTTGCCAGGCAAGTACTTGTGCCACAGAGCTATCTCCCCAGGCCCCTCTTTTCATATTTTTATAATTATTTCTATTCAATCTCTTTCCAATAGCTACTGAAAGGTACTGTCTTGTGAAAGTACAGCTTTACCAAGTTTAAAACAATAAACATAAGCAAGTAAGAGACTTGAAAAAAGGTAAAATTAAAAATAGAAGCCAGAAATTAAAAGCAGGATGAAAATCAGTAAATACATGAAGAGTCAATACACTTTGATGGAAGCACCAAGACTTTGGCTTGAGGCTTCCTAAACAGCAATGAAAGGAATCTGGCTTCTAGTGCTACTTCTCTTAGTCAGAAGATCAAAGCCAGGAAAGCACAGGTTATTTCCAATGTGAGCCCTGAGAGTGAGTCTCCTCAGGTATGTTCCTGAAGAGGAGTTCCTGTTGTGTTCTGAGCCATAGCCCAAAGAACACCCACAGAAAGATACAGAGCCCAGCCGGGCGTGGTGGCGCACGCCTGTAATCCCAGCACTCGGGAGGCTGAGGCAGGAGGATCAGTGTGAGTTCAAGACCAGCCTGGGCTACAAAAGTGAGCTCAAGGCCAGCCTGAACTGCATAGTGAGACCCTGTCTCAAAAAGCAAAAAAAAAAAAAAAAAAAAAAGATACAGAGCCCTAGCTCCAGTAAGGTAATGAGAAAGCATTGCCAGGTACAATCATTTTGAAAAGTACACTTCATGTACAACACCTTCTTATAATTCTGAACTATTGTAACCCAAGTACAAAGATGGGAGACTAGCCTGCTCTGTCCAGAGTGTAAGCCATCGAAGTCCGGGGAGGCCCTTGAGGTACTCCCAGGACTCAGCGTTCCCTGCCCTCATCTGGACATGGGCCTGAGGATGTCAGCTTTTGTATGTCCAACCATGCATTTTCAGCTCAGCTGGCCAGTACTCCTGGTTGTTTCTGATCTCCAGGTTGGTGCTCTTTTGACTGGAAAATTCACCTTGCTCTCACTCCTCCCAAGCTCTCACCCCTTTAAAGAGGAGAACCTCTTTAAAGTCTAAGCTGAGCAAGGCATGCGGGTGCACTCCTGTAATCCCAGCACTTGGGAGGCTGAGGCAGGAGGATCAGTGCGAGTTCGAGACCAGCCTGGGCTACAAAAGTGAGCTCAAGGCCAGCCTGAACTGCATAGCAAGACCCTGTCTCAGAAAGACAAAAAATTAAAAATTTTAAATAAAGTCTAAGCTGAAGCAAACCCTTTATTAAAAATCATTCATGAATCTGCCCGTAGCACTGGAATCACCCTCTTTTCATCTTAGTGAGCTGAGCACCTACTTCTGCCATGGGACCTATGCTGCTCTACTGCAATGATTTGTCACAAATCTGTCTCCACTACAGGAAAGTGAGCTCTGTATGGCAAAGATTTTTTCCCATATTCTTCTTTATCTACCCAGACCTAGCCCAGCCTAAGTGAGAAACAGAGGGAGAGAAGGCAATGACCGGTAGATGCTTTGAGATATTTTTATAGCTTCACTGATCCCACAATTAGCTCATTAGTAAAACAGAAACAAACAAAAACCCCATAATTTACTTCTGACATTGTTATGAAGATAAAATGAGATGAGCCTTTTAAGGCAATTGGCATGGTGCCTACATGCAGTAAGAACACAATAAATATAATGGAGTATCAGTTTATGAAAATGGATCATGAAGTATGAGTGGAACAGGACCAGGGTGTTTGGTCAACCTAAGCGGTGCACCCCAGCTGTCCCGGGGTATAAAAGGCAGAATGTGATGCTCTGAGAGGGAGTAAAGTCTTTTTAGTAGGTGAGCTTCAAGCATCCTCTGGAATATTACCCAGCAGTGAACTTACCAGGAATTTATATATTACATTAAGTGGGTAACTAGACAATTGCTCTCGGATTAAAGTTAATATTTCTGTCTACACGGGCAGTCACTGATGCCTACCTATGTGCCCAGGTGGACATGGAGCAGGTTGTCCTGCGGCCTCACTGAGGAGTTTCACTGTGGGGCCTCTCTATGTTGCAGAGTTCAACTCTTAATTTTGTAGGTCTAGAATCTAAATTTGTTGGCATACCAAGAGCAGAGCAAGTTCCTTGGGAAGAAACTCATGTTAAACAAACTGACAACATACCACTGAATCAGTTTCATTGCTGAAGCACCCTTTCCTGACAGGGAATGTGGCTTAGCCAAGATACACAAGTTGGCATGACCAGTCCTTCCTTATCCTACATGCCAACCTAAATAAGAAGTCTAAGTCTAAGTAGATACTTGTTTACGGAACTTGACTCAGAGCAGGGAAAGCTATATTCTGCGGGGTGTAGTGGGGCAAGTTTCGGCTAGGCTGTCCCTGAATCAGGAGCCATTCCTGTCTGTCTGGAGCAGTGCATGCTGACCACCTCCTCCTTCAACATACACATTTCCCTGGAGCATATTAATGCCATTAAGTAGCCCTGGATACCTGCTGTCTTTGAAGTGCCTTTTGCACTCATCTCAGGCTCCTTTCTACCATGGAGGGCCTTCTTCTATGCCCCTCAGAATCCCTCCTTCTACCACTTCCCTGAACAAGGATTTTGTTATGAAACAAAAGGGAGAAGTAGCACACGAAGTTTTAAATAAGCAAAATGTTCGGGGTCTGAGTATAGCAGGAGACATGACGTTAGTGTAGCTGGTCTCTCCCTGGGCCTCTGATCGGTGTAGGGCCAAGGTAATTAGCTGAAGCATTTTCTGAAGTAGGCATGATAGCATCTGTCTGGAAGGCTTATACAGATCAATTGAGAGAAACAAACTGAATGTAAACAGTGAATGCTAAATACATATTAAGTCCCTTCTCCTGAATAAAAGCATGAAGCTTATTATAATGAAAATGTAAGTTTCATTGAGGCTGCAATTGAAACAGAGTAAATGTGGACTCTTTTTATGGTCTCTTACTTGAGTCCCTACCCTATGCATTTTGGGTTTAAAAGAAGTCCAATCCAAACAGTTTTGGTTTTTTGGTTTTTGGGGTTTTGTTTTTGGTTTTTGGTTTTTGGGGTTTTTGTTGTTGTTGTTGTTGTTGTTGTTATTGTTTGTTTTTTGTTTTTTGTCTTTTTGAGACAGGGTCTCACTATGCAGTTCAAGCTGGCCTTGAGCTCACTTTTGTAGCCCAGGCTGGTCTCGAACTTGTACTCATCCTCTTTCCTCAGCCTCCCAAGTGCTGGGATTACAGGCATGTGCCACCACGCCCGGCTCAAAATAGCTTCATAAAATAGATAACTTAAATACTCAATGTTGGTGCTCTACGGTCTTTGGAAGTAATGCTTCACCTCTAGTCTTTCAGTCCTTTGCCCCAGTTTCTTGCTCAAGTGGCATCTGAAGCACACTGGTCCCAGCATGGCTGGGTAACCTCCCATGGCTTCTGCTGAGGGCTGAATGGACCTTCCCCTGCCCACAGCTGCCCTTAGAGAGACCAGCTAACCTTGATCTCACCTTCCTCCAGAGAGCTGTCCCCTAATGGGGGAAGAAATACAGATGCCCCTGCCTCCTCTCAGACAGGCATGTCAGTGACTTGGGCACCATCTGCCTAACCTTGCTGAACCTGTGCCTTGGGACAGGGCAGCCAGGCCAAGATCCCCTTAGGATACTAAGTGAGATTGGGGAAAACAATCTCCCTGCCCACAGCCTTCCCAACACCTGTGTGAATGTCACAGAGAAGAGCATCAGAACACACCCAGCTGGGCTGTCCTGTGACTTATCTCCCTCATTCTCACTATGCCAGGGTTGAAAACTGGCAGGCCTTTCCTTGACTTTGCATACTTGACACCTAGTCTTTATGCAGCAGCAGGTTTTGCAGTCAAGCTCTCCAAGGCAGAAGCCACCTTCCCAAAATTCCAGGGAAAAAGATCAGACTCGGCAGGCCAGGGCTTGGCCCAGGCTGAGTCACTGGCACCGAGCAACTCCTCTGTCCCCAAAACTGTGGTTGTGTAGATGATGTTCTTGCTGAAGGGATCACCTTCCACCTTCTGCTGTCCTTTGGTTGTGGGCCTCAGAGTTTGACTGATAGAATCATTGCACCATGTTCTACATCCCTTCCTGTGTTACTGTCACTTCCTGTGTAATACCAAAGTTCCACATGTGAAAGGCTGGATAGTCTTCCTCTCTTGACCCTGGGCCTGAGCATGTGGCTTGATTTTGCTAACAGCATGACACAGGCAGGAGCTTGCGCCACTGCACAAAGCACACCTTCTCGTGCCTCTATCTTCAGAAAAAGAAGAGGAAGATAGGAGAAAGAAAGGAAGGAGCATCAGAACACATCTACCTGGGCTTTCTTGTGACGTATCTCCCTCATTCTCCCTATGCCAAGGTTGAAAAATAGCAGGCCTTTCTTGGACTTCGCATACATCATATATCTGGCTGCCCTGTCCCAAGAAGAGAAGAAACTACACTCCAACTTCATAGAAAGCAAACACCCAGACCACTCAGTCACAAAGAATAAGAGACAGGCAGCAGACATAGATCTCAAATGGGAAGCATCCTCCCCCAGTGAGTTAAGATCCATTGAGCCATGCATGCGCGAGAAGCCAGTGTTCATGGTTGTGTCCCTGGGAGCCTTGTTTGGTGACAGAACTGTGCTGAGAGCCAATTAATTCAAGATGAAAGTTGGACAATATCAGTGCAACATGTGCAAAATCTTATCCTGTCTCATTACCAGAGTCTTTAGGGTGTGAGGCTCGCCTGGGATGCCTACTCGTGCCCTGATGATCACCTGAAAGTTAGAATTTCATCTAAAAGCAAATTATCCTTTCTATGTAATTTCTCCCAATGAAGTAGCGTCATTACTTTAGGACTGTAATTTTGAGGATTGTCAAAGACTTCATTTAGTTGCAAAAAGATGTAATGAAGTCGGGAAATAGAAAGGAAAATTTAACTATATGGCCCACTTTATTACTTAAAGACACAATAATTTAGAGAGGATGTTTTTCAGTACTGGGGATGAACTCACGCCTTTGCATTGAACTATGCTCCAACCTTATAGAAAGCAATGGTAACAGGCTCTTGTTTTAACAGGATCTCTGCCTTGACTGAAGCCTCACCCTCCAGAATGATGCTGTGGAGAGCCAGGACTGAGGGGGCAGAGCTGAAGGTCAGGTTCATGTTAACCCTCCCCCCCCTTTCCTTTTCTACACCAGAGTGGCCATGCCGCTCCAGTTCCACGGCCCATCGCAACCTCCCGGGGTCTCCAGACTCATGGATTTTCCCACCAATATTGTTTCCTCAGTTTTCCTATTTGACCATCTTTGTTATTTCTGAGACCTACTAATTTGAAACTTAAAAATCACAGATGCAAGGGGAAAGGAAGCTTCTCTTCCTGGCAGGCCAGGTGATAGAGTTAGTAATAATAGAAGGTAAAAATAACTTCCCAATCATAGCCTCGCTGCCTTATGATTTAAGCTGCTTTTCTAGATTGTCTAAAT
>PVJA010002910.1:50369-100913 GCA_004027025.1 Myocastor coypus | reverse complement strand
GGAAGCGACCTCTTCACTTTGGTGATGTTATGCTGTGTCTATGGGCGTTTTGTCTGGAGACTCCAAGGTGGTTCTTCTACAGAGGTTCCTGACTCTTGTGTTGGGGCTCTGGCTGCTAGCTTTTCTGAATCCTGGGGGATGTGGTCTGTAGGTGGAGGTGGAGCTTTGGGATTGAGTAGTCCTGGTAGGCTCGTGGACCTGAACGATTGCCAAACGGGCTATTTGATGGGTTCAGTGCTGGAGCTTGGGCCGCAGCGGGTGCGCAGGCTCAGCTCCCAGCGGTGGGCTAATATTTTATTTTTAATAAAACAAAATAAAATGAATAGGGCTGGCCAAATAGTTCAGTGGATTAAAATGCCTGCTTAGGCAGACACAGGGGTTGGGGGTTCAATCACTGGACCTGCCCTCAAGAATGGGCATAGTGGTGTGTGCCTATAATCTCAGCACTTGGGAGGTTGTAAACAGGAGGATCACTAAGAGTCCAATCTATGTAGTGAGACCCTGTACACTTTATAGACCCTGTAGACCCTGCACTAAATACAAAATTAAAATATATATAATGAATAATCTTAATTGCCTAAAATTAAATATATACAGTAGAAATCTTTTGTTTAAAACAAAAATAAATATTAAAATATAGAAAATAGGAAATAATATATTAATATTTTAATTTTTTAAAAACAGGAAGGAAACAAACATATTGCTCTGCTGTAGTGAATAGCATTTTGGTTTCGAGACCTAATTTCTAGATATTTATCAGTGAATTCACCAAAATTGGTGATATAGTTTATGTCTAGTTGTCCCCCTAAAGCCTCATGAGTCATGAAGTGGGGACTTCTAGAGTTTGAGACTTGATCCATGATCCACTGGGATTATGTGTTTTAATACTGATGAGATTATAGTCTGAATATTGCTGGGAATTATAGGTGTGGCCTGAGGCAGACAGGCTAAGCCAGAGAGCCTGATGTAATTTAAAGAATAACAGACAGACAGACTAGAGCTGTTGCTCTGCTGCCCTGTTTGGTTGGCTACCTCTGTCACCATTTTTTTGCTGTTCTGTTGCTATGAACTGGATGCTCTCTGCCCTGTTCTACTCAGCCTTGGGCCAGCCAAATATGGACTGAAACCTCCACAAACTGTGAGCTAAGTAAGCCTTTCCTTCCTTCATTTTGAGTGTCAGGTATTTGTCCCAGCAACGAGTAAAAAGTAACTAAGACAATTGGTCTTCTTCATAGGCTCATATATATCAGAAAGTATAGCTAGATTTGTCAATCTATCTTCACTATTTTATTCTTCCAGTAGCTTCTTCCTCTTCCTCTTCCTCTTCCTCTTCCTCTTCCTCTTCCTCTTCCTCTTCCTCTTCCTCTTCCTCTTCCTCTTCCTCTTCCTCTTCCTCTTCCTCTTCCTCTTCCTCTTCTTCTTCTTCTTCTTCTTCTTCTTCTTCTTCTTCTTCTTCTTCTTCTTCTTCTTCTTCATAGCAGAATTGAACTCAACGCTGGGCATGGTGTTGCACTCCTGTAATCCCAGCACTTGGGAGGCTGAGGCAGGAAGATTGGTGTGAGTTTGAGACCAGCTTGGGCTACAAAAGTGAGCTCAAGGCCAGCCTGAACTGTATAGTGAGACCCTGTCTCAAAAAGACAAAAAAAAAAAAAAAAAAAAAAAAAAAAAAAAAAAAAAAAAAAAAAAAAAAAAAAAAAAAAAAAAAAAAAAAAAAAAAAAAAAAAAAAAAAAAAAAAAAAGAATTGAACTCAGAACCTTGCACTTGCCAGGCAGGTGCTGTGTGGCTGAACTATATCCCCAGCCACAAGCTCCTTTCATTAATTTTGAAAATACTTTTTCAAATGAAGTATCATATCTATAAGTAGAAATAATCTTAAGATAATTTAGGTACAGATTCAGAACGTCAAATTTAACAATTAATTTTAGAAAATATTTGTCTTCACAGCCATTAGAATGATCAGAGTTTAAAGAGATTGGACACATCCTTCAATGAAAATATGGAGAAACTAAACTTGCATACACTGTGCATGCAAGGAAATAGGAGTTTCCTTCAATGTTAGACATATATTTACTGTATGATTTTGTCATTTTAGCCTTGGGGTTTTACTCAAGAGAAATGAAAGCATCTGTCAATACCACAAACTTGAGCATTGTTCATGGCTTTAGCTACAATGGTCAGACCTTGGAAAAAGTCAAAGGGTCCATTCTGTCAACAGGTAAACAGACCACCTGTACTATGATCAAATACCTATTCTGCTCTCTAATAAAAATAAATGAGGGGCCCGGTGGGATGACTCAGAGGTCTAAAGTGCCTGCTTGGGAAAGCTTGGGCGGTTTCAGGGACCACGGTTCGATCCCTGGCACCACATGCTGTGCCAGCCCTGCCCTCGGGGTGGGCTGAGCCGGCCATAAAAATGAGTGAATAGCCGGGCGTGGTGGCTCACGCCTGTAATCCTAGCACTCAGGAGGCTGAGGCAGGAGGATTGGTGCGAGTTGGAGACCAGCCTGGGCTACAAAAGTGAGCTCAGGACCAGCCTCAACTGCATAGCGAGACCCTGCCTCAAAAAGACAAAAAAAAAAAAAAAATGAGTGAATAAACAAACAAAGGTTCTGAAACAAGAAAAAATAAATAAATAAAATAAAAAATTCTAAAATAAATAAATAAACTAGGGATATGTATTACATCATAGATGAATTTAAAAATAATCTTACTGTGTAAAAGAAGCCAAATTGTTATTTTTAAATGTTTTAACTTTTTATTTTTATATTTATTTATTTGGTCTTTTTGAGATAGGGTCTCACTACGCAGTTCAGGTTGGCCTTGAGCTCATTTTTTTAAAACTTTTTTTATTTATGTTATGGCCAGCTCAGCCTGCCCTAGGGGTGGGGCTTCACAGCATATGGTGCCGGGGATCGAACCGCAGTCCCTGCAGTTGCCTAAGCTTGACTAAGCAAGCACTTTAGACGGCCGAGTTATCTTGCCAGCCCCTTAAATTTTTACTAGTACATACTTACAGTGCATAATGATTGCAGTCAACATGGGGATTAGTACATGTACATAAGAAAATAAACCAAAATACTTTTATTAGTACAGGAGTGTAATATATAATGTTTTCATTCATTTTAAGAAATCAGTACATGTTCTTAACATATCTTGATTCTTTTTATTACACTTCCCCTACTTTTTTTCTTCCCTTTCTCTGTCTCTAGTTCTCCTCTTCCTGCTTTCACTTATTTTTTCTTTTTAGTTCATGTTTGCTACACATAATAATTACATTCATTGTGAGTAGTTGGTACATATGCACAACACATCTTAAATGTTTTTATATCCCTTTCTATTCCCACCTCCCCTGCCCCCATTCCCTGGTCTCCTTTCCTCTTTCTTTTTATTAATCTTATGTTTTGCTCTTTATTTATACTTTGGGTTTCTCATATTGGAGAAATCATATGGAATTAAGCTTGTATGTCTCTAATTTATTTCACCTAACACTGTTTTTAAAGTACATTTATTTTTCTACAAATGACCACAATGTATCCTTCTTTATAGTCAAATAATATTCTACTATGTATAGGTAGCACATTTTCTTCATCTACTCATATGTTGATCAACATAGAGGCTGCTTCCAAGATATAGCTATTATGATCTGCACTGCTATAAACATGGATATACATATCTAACTGTAATATAATACCTTTAACTCTTTTGGAAAGATACCTAGAAGGGAAATAGTTGGCTCAAATGGAATTTATATTTTAATTTTTGCAGAAATCTCTATAACAATTTTATTAGTTTACATTTCCATCAGCAGTCTAGGAGGGTTCTCTTTTCATCACAGCCTCACCAGCATTCATTATTTGATTTCTTGATGATTGTCATTATTTCTGGAGTAAGAGGAAATCTCATTATCGCTTTAATATGCATTTCTCTACTAGCAAATTAGAGCAATTTTTCATGTATTTATTAATCATTCATATTTCTTTTGATAAGTGTCTGTTCATTTCAGTTGCCCCTTTCCTGACTGAATATTTTTGGGGGGAATCATATTTAATGTTATGTTGGTTATTGGTTTGTCATACATGGCTTATATCAGATTGAGGTAAGGTTCTTGTATTTGCTCTTAAGGGTTTTTATCATAAATTGGTGTTAGCTTTTGTGAAAAGTTTTTTCTGGGCCTGGCAGGATGGCTCAGTGGTCTAAAGCGCCTGCAGGCGGCTGCAGGGACCACGGTTCGATCCCCGGCACCATATGCTGCACCAGCCCAGCCCTCAGGGCAGGCTGAGCCAGCCATAAAAATAAATAAATAAACAAACAAAAGTTCTGAAACAAGAAAAAATAAAATAAAATAAAAAATTTTTTAAAAAAGTTTTTTTCTGTGTCTATTAATATGATCATGTGCTTTTTGTGTCCTGATTTCTGTTTGTTATTGTATTACATTTATTGGTTTGCATATGTTCAAACATCCTTGCATACCTGCGATAAAACCTATTTGGTCATAACGTAAGATTTTTTTTGTCGATTTGTTGCATTTTACTTGCAAATATCTTATTGAGGAATTTTAAAAAATCTATATTTATTAAGGCAAATGGCTTATAGCTTTCTTTTTCAGTTGAGTCTTTGTCTACGTTTAGGATCAGAGTGCTGGCTTCCAGAAATGAGTTTAGGAGCACTCCTTCCCTTTCAATTTCATTAAATAATTTGAGGAGTATTGGTGTTATAACTTCCCTAAAGGTCTTATAAAATCCGGCAGTGAAAAAAAAAAAAAAATCTGGCAGTGAATTCATCAGATCCTGGCCTTTTCTTGGTAGATTTTTTTTTCCTTTTAAAAATTTTAGTCACAATTTCACTGTTATTGAGTCATTCAGAATTTTTATGTCTTGATTTAATTTTGGTAATTTATGCATATATAGAAATCCGTCTATTTTTTCAAGGTTTTACAATTGTTGGGGGATAATTTCTCAAAATAGTTTCCAAGTATTTCCTAAATTTCAGCAGTGTTCATTGTGATTTTGCCTTTTTCATTTCTAATTACATTATGTGAGTCTTTTATTCTTTTGGTGAATTTGGTTAAATAGTTTATCTATTTCGTTTATTCTTTCAAAGAGCCAGCTCTTCAATTTGGTGATTCTTTATAATTTTACTTTAGTCTCAATTTCATTAATATTCATGCCAAACTTTTGATTTCCCTTCTTAAACAAGATTTGGATTTGAGTTATTGTTTTCTTGAGTATGATGAGGTTCATCATTAGATTAATTTTTCGAGTTGCTCAGTTCCAATGTGTGTATTGGCTGCAATAAGCTTTACTATTAGGACTGATTTCATTGTGTTCCATAAGTTCTGGTGTGTGGTACTGGTATTATTTTTCAGTTCCAGAAATTATTTTGTTCTTGATTTCTCCTATGGCCCATTAATTGTTCAGGATCAGAGTGCTAGCTTCCAGAAATGGAAGTTTCCAGGTATTTATACATTTTCTGTGGTTTATTTTGTGCTTGATTTCTACTTTGAATGCACAAGGACCTGACAATATACGTAGGGTGATTTGAAATATTTTGTATTTATTTAAGAGAGCTTTGTGGACTTGAATGTATCCATACTACAACAGGATGTGAATTCTGTTGTAGTGGGACAAAAAACTGTGTAGATATCTATTTAGTACATTTGTTTGGATGTGTGTTTCCGTTTTGATGTTTCCTTGTTGAATTTCCTATTTAACTGGTGTCTCTTTGTTAAAGGTGTGTATTGAGGTCATACACTATGATTATGTTTATGTTTCTTCAATCTTTAAGATCCATCAGCATTTGTATCTTGAAGTTAAGTGTTCTGCTATTCAGTGCATACATATTTGCAAATGTTATGTATTTCTGTTCAGTTGTCCTCTTAATTAGCATATAGTGATCTTCTTTACTCTTTTGATCAGTTTTATCTTGACAGTTACTTTATCTCAAAGTAATATTGCTGTCCCTGCTTGCTTTTGGAGTCTTAGTTCATGAAATATGGTTTTCTATCATTGATTTTTAGTCTATGCATTTCTTTTGGCATTAGATAAGTTTCCTGAATGCAATAGACTCTTAGATCTTGGTTTTTTAAATTCAGTCTGCCAATCTGTATCATTCATTTATTTATTTATTTATTTATTTATTTATTTATTTATTTAGTACAGTATCTACAAGATCTCACTACACAGATCCAACTTGTAGCTGATCCTTCTGTTTTCAGACTCCCAAATGCTGGGATTACAGGCGTGTACAACCACACCCAGTCTCAGTCATGCACACCCAAGGATCAGGGCTGGCAGAGCACACCAGGGATCAAGCCCTGGCTGCATTTGTCTAAGCAGGAGCTTTAGTCTGCAGAGCTATCTGGCTGGCCATGAATCTGTATCTTTTAATTAAAGAACTGAGCCCTTTGACATTATTATTATGGAAATGTATTGATTTACTCAAGTCTCTGTGATCTTTTTCTGTTGATGACTCAATTTTCAGTTTTTGTTGAACTATTTTCCTTGTTAGATGTTTTCATTCCATGTGAATTTCTAGCTTTAAAGGCTTCATTCTCTCTGTCTAGAATATTCTTGAGTGTTTTGGGACATGCTATCTTGGTATGCATGTATCTCTTAAGACCTTTTTGGTCTTAAAATATCCTAATCACTCCGCCTAATTTGAGAAAAAGTTTTGTAGAATATATTAGTCTGGGTTGACAGCTGTTTGCTTTTAGGGCATGAAATACTCCACTTTAGGCTCTCCTGACTTTTAAAGTATGTATGGGGAAGTCTTGCTGTAATCTTAATGAGTTTACCTTTACATGATTTTTTTCTTATAACTTTTAAGAGACCTTTTTTTTTAGTATCTTAAAGTTTACTGATACAACATAGGTATGCACAATGATCACACTCATTATGAGGAATTTGTACCTGTACACAATATATTTTGATTCTTTTTATTTCCCCCTTGTAAAACCTGCCTTCATCTTGCCATTCACAAGTTCTGTTTTCTTACCTCCCTCTATTTTCTTTTCCTTTTGAACAGTTTCTTTTTGTTTGACATCTGGAATTTTGATAAAGATGTGTTGTGAGGAGCTTCTTTTTTTTTCATTGTGCTAGTTGGTGTTGTGTCTCATTTACCTGTATGTTAGCATCTTTCCTTATACTTGTAAAGTTTTACATTGTAATTTCTGTAAACAGATTTTCATTCCATGTGTGCTATCCTTGAATTTCTCTCTAATCCCAAGTAGCTTTAAGTTGATCTTCCTGGCATCACACAGTAACTAGTGGATACATTTTTCTTGCTTTCATATTATTTTTAAGGCTCTTCTGGGTAATTTATCATAATTTAATATTTTGTTTTCAATCTCAGAAACCCTGTCTTCACATTGGTCAAGTTCAGTAATTTATCAATTCTCTACGACATTTTACCTCTGATATTTCTTCTGACACCTTTTTCATCGATTCCAAATCTTTGGTAAATTTGTCATTCATGCTTTGAACCACTTTGGTCAGCTCTTCCAATATTTAATTGTTTCTCTCCCATACCCACATTAGTCATTTTTTATTAGTTCCATTAGTTTTGAATTAGGTCCTCTTTGCAATCAGCAAGTTTCTTTACCTCTCCCTTAACAATTGTGTATAGCTGTGGTAACTGGTGTTTGCTTTCCTCCCCATCAGTCTCCCTAGGTCTAGATCTGCCTTGATAGCACTGGGAAACTTTGGAAACCATTTGGTTATATATATTTCAAGCAGCATAAGAAGAGATTGTAGCTTGTAGTTGATATGAGGATTTCTTTAGGTTCTGCTTTTGACTGATGTGTTGACCACGGCATTACTTGAGCAGTGATAGTGTCCCTCTGTTACAGGCAGCAGAATTAGAAATATTACCGTCAGTCAGGGCCAGGCCCTCAAGGAGACAGCATGGAAGACAAGATAGGTGCAACTGTGAGAGAGACAGATGCTCCTGCTGTGGGCCAAACTTTTTCAGTGGAACAATGGCCCCTTGAGCTGATGGTCAGCAAATTCAAGAGGAGCCCTAGCTATGAATCACTGCTACAGCTTGTTGATTCAGGGAATATCCAATTCTTTAGTCATAATTAGTAATGTCAACTATTTTTATAGAGATAGATTTGTATTGGATGCTTCTTTTAAAAAGAAATGTGTTTTTGTAGACTCCAAGTCTTAAACACCAAAACTGACTACAACAAAAAAAGCAAAACTGAAAACAGTGGAAGATTATTTCAAGAGGCCCAGAAAGAATCATTTGGAGTGGCTGAATGCAAAGGGAAAGCTTTCTATATAGTGAAAGTGTTTTGTGTCATACATCAAGTGTCAGATGGCAGTTTGATACCAACCACAAAAGTGTTGCCAAACTTGGTGAAACTGAAAGGAAGAATTTCTTTTTCATATTTATTTATTTATTTATTTATTTATTTATTTATTTATTTATGCAGGGTCTCACCACATAATTCATACTCATAGTCATCCTCTTGTCTCAGCTTCCCCAGCACTGGGATTACAAGCGTGTGCCACCACGTCCAATTTTGAAGCCGGCATGGAATGCCATACTGGGGATCAAACTCAAGTCCTTGTGCTAGCCAGACAGGCACTTAGATTGCTGAGCTATCTCCCCAGCCCAGGAAAGAGTTTCTTGAAGGAAATTTGATTCCCCATATCTTAGTTTTTGCAATTATTTTTCTAAAACAAATCATATGATAGCTGCCGGCTTTCAAATTTCAATGTACATTGCAAAACATGGTAAACTCCTCTCTAATGGGGATTTTATTAAAATATCTATGTTATCTGGGAGTAATTCCCTTTTTCATGATTTCCTAAATAAAGATAAAATTATATAACTCATACCTTTGGGATTCTAGGAGCAAGTCTTTTGCATGGCAAATGATGTTAGTCAGCAGCTTCCCACTGATCTATATAACGCACCATGCTACTCCATGTATTTGGATGAAAGCACAGACATAAATACACAAGGCTAGCAGTAATTTTGCATTATGTTGTTGGTGACATCACGGGAGAAGAGCTATTGCAAAACTGGTCTTTGCCTGAAAGAACACAAGGAATGGATATGGATATCTACAATGCTGTGATGGAGGCTTTTATTTCACACAAGACATAAGACCAGAAAAAGTGGTTTCATTACTAGTGATGGAGCACCTTGCATGATGGAGCCAACATCTGGCTTCACACAGTTCTTTGTTAAAGAAGCAAAACATTCAATCATTCACTTTCGTTGTTCTATACATCAAGAAGTTCTCCTTGTCAGGGAAAGCAGCAAAACACTAGATGATATGCTCAAAGATGTCACAAAAAATACTAAATTAATTGATTTTCAACAGTTTAAAGCACCTCTCGATGAGGTTCAATCATGGTACAATGCTTTACTTGGGTCAAGCAGATAACCCAGCATTCTAAGTGATTGCCTAGCAAGTGCAAGGACCCAGGTTTGATCCCTGGTACTGCATGCTATTCTGGCCTTGGACCAAGCAGGCCACCAAAACCAAGTGTGGTGGTGTATACCTATAATGCCAGCACTGGGGAGGCTGAAACAAGAGGATTACTATGAGTGAGCTGCATAGTGAGACATATAACAAATACATACATTTAAAACAATAACAACAACAATAATAATAAGGCCTGGTGGATTAACAGTCTCATTTCTTTTTTACAGTTTTACACCACATTTCAATATACTGAACAAAAAACTACAGTGTGTAGAGGAAGCAGCAGAAACATGTAAAGGGAAGCAGCAGGTTTTGGAAGGAAAGCTTACAAATGGATAGCTGAAATATTTTCCAAATCTAAAAACCTATTTAAAAATTCTACAACCTTTGCAGATAATTCTACAAACCATCAGGAAATTTACAAGGAATTTTCTAGCATTGTTGCTGCTGCAAAGGGAAATGTTAGTAACAGATTTCTACAGTTCTGTAAGACGGAGACAACCCTGTTTTCTTCTCCAGATAAAGCCAAACTTGATTTTTCCTGTTTTTACTGCTTAGATTTACTGGTTAGATCTAGAAATGGAGCTTTTAGAATTTCAAGAAATCTTTATCTGGAAAAATAAATCCTATGACCTGCATGCAATACTTGAGAAGGCAGAGTGTAAAGGGATGACAAAGGACAGCACAGTTGGTAGCTGTGAAAATGAAATCCTTAAAGTGTGGAATTCTCTGCCAAATAGTTTTAAGTCAATGAAAATACATGGGATTACTTTTCTTATTTTGCTTGGATCATCTTTTTTTTTTTTTTTTTTTTTTTGTCTTTTTGAGACAGGGTCTCGTTATGCAGTTCAGGCTGGCCTTGAGCTCACTTTCGTAGCCCAGGCTGGTCTCGAACTCGCACCGATCCTCCTGCCTCAGCCTCCCGAGTGCTGGGATTACAGGCGTGCGCCACCACGCCCGGCCGGCTTGGATCATCTTATGCTTGTGAACAGCTGTTTACAGCTTTGAATTATGTCAAATCTGGTATAAGAACAGACTAAGGGATGACCTGAGTGCTATATGTGTTGCTGTCAAACTAACCAAGTATGAGCCAAGATTTGATAAGCTATCAGCATGCATACAACAGCAAAGATCACATTAATTGTACAAAAACACACCAAATGCAAACTTTTACCATTCATTAAAACCTGTTTGGGGCCCGGCAGAATGGTTCAGTGGTCTAAAGCACCTGCTTAGGAAAGCTTGGTCGGCTGCAGGGACTGTAGTTCCATCCCTGGCACCACATGCTGCGCCAGCCCTGCCCTCAGGGCAGGCTGAGCTAGCCATAAAAATAAATAAACAGACAAAAGTTCTGAAACAAGAAAAAATATAAAATAAAACCTGTTGAGTCATTGAAAATTCTGTTATTTTGCTTTTCTTTTAAGATAAAAGATATTAAATGTATAAGTTATTTTTTTTCTAAACTACAACCTCAGTATCCAAGTTTAATCACAATATTGGCATTTTAACAGGGCTGGGGAGATAGCTCAGTGGAATAAGTGCTTGCTTGGCAAGTGCAAGGTTCTGAGTTCAATCCCTGGTACCAAAAGAGAGAGAGAGAGAGAGAGAGAGAGAGAGAGAGAGAGAGAGAGAGAGAGAGAGAGAGAGAGAGAGAGAGAGAGAGAGAAGAATAGTATAAAGCAATATTGGCATTTTGTGTTGAGTGGATGTGGGGTTGCAGTTCGGGTACTTGATCTGCAAAAGGTTTGCCATCACTGGCTTAGAGATTTTTCCCCCTGAATGTGAAGGTGGATGCTTTCCAGAATTTCTTGCTAGGATTTCTGTAGTCCTTGCGAAAATGACAGGGAAAAGCTCAATTCTTCCTCTGTTCATTTGCACATCTTCCTCTCTTGACTCCAGGGATGTGATCTATTGGTCTTTGCTGCCAAACTCAGCACTGACCCACTGCTCACCATATTTAGCTTCTCTCTGCCTGGAGGGGAGGCCTGGCCCATGGTGAGTGCTGCAAAGGATGTGACCAGGATGCAGCATTCCCCAGTGTTTGGGATAATGATAGGGAGAAGGGGCCAATAAACATAAACTCTGTCCTAGCAGTCTGACCTTTCAGTGTTGGTTTGTTTTCTCAGGATATTCAGGATGAGCTCTTGATGGCTGCTACCCAGAGGGCAGGGTTGGTGGGTGTATAGACCAGTGTGGCTGTATCACTTCCCCTTCTTAATGATGAAGATATTTGTTTTGATTTACATATATTTTCAGATTAATTTTTTATTTTAGGGTTTGTTCAGCCCCCTCCCCTTTTGAGACAAGTTCTAATTTAATTATGTAGTTCAGGCTGCCCTTGAGCTTGTTATGTAACCAAGGCTGGCCTTGAGCTTGTGGCAATCCTCTTGTCTCAGCCCCCCACCATGAGATTAAAGGCAAGTACCACCACACCCAACTCCTCCCCCATTCAGTCTTCTCAACATGTCTATAATGTGACACCTTTTCCAGTTAGCCATGTTTGTTTTAAATTTGTTCCAAGAAGACAAATTCAACAAGGTTGGTGTGGACTGGGGAGATAGCTCAGCAGCACAAGCACCTGCCTGAAAAATACAAGGTCTAGAGTTTGATCCCCAGTACCATTAAAAAATAATAATAATGCTTTATTATTCCAGAAGTTCAATCATCATTAATATTTCCTTTATAATTTTTGTTTTTGTGACATGGGGTCTTGCTCAACAGTTCAGACTCATAATGATCAATCTGTCTCAGCCTCCCTAGTGCTGGGATTACAGGTGTGTGCCACCATACCTAGTTCTGGGGCTGGCATGGCGGGAACAGGGTTCTGGGGCCAGCAGGGCCTGCAGTATCAGGGATCAAACTTGGGACCTTGCACTTGCCAAGCAGGCGCTTAGGTAGTCAGTATATCTGGCCAGCCCCAGTATTTACTCTTATTGAGTAGATCAGTGGATGGAGGAAGGAGAGGGTACAATTAACAAAGTTTTAATAGTGATACATAAGTCTATTCTCTTAACTAGATAGAGTTTTCGTGTATGTAATCATGATAAAATTTATCTACTCATACTGTATGTCAGTTACATGCTAATAAAACTTTTAAAATAAAAGTAAAAAATTCTATTTTTCTTTCTTTAGTATTGTTTTTAGGGGCTTTGACTGTCTCAACATTTATTTTACAGTGTTAGGGATCAGTGCCAGGTCTTTGTACATCCTAGGCAAGCACTTCACTACTGAGCTATACTCTTCTGTCTCTGCACTAGAAGTTTTAACTTAAACACAAATAGTCTCTGCACTTGAAATCAAAACTTTAGTCAAATCTGTTGATACTTTTAAGTAGCATTAAAGAATAAATTTGATCCCTTTTCTCATGTAGCTTATTGTTATAAATGTGCTAGAGAGGATTTATAGTATACTGGGGAAGATATTTCTAATTAAGTTTATTGGTACATCTTAGGTATATATAATTCACATTCATCATAGGAAATGTGTACTTGTATATATCTCAACTTTTCCACCTATTCATCTATCCTCCCTTAAAGGCTTTTCCCCTTCCTATTTATAAAATCTTTGTTTCCATTTTTTCCTTCTTATCTCATTTTTTCTTTTCTTATCCTCCTCCCTCACTTCCTAGTTTCTTCTCTTATTTGAACTTTTTCTTCATGCTTCATAATATCTATTATATATATTTGGTCTTATTTACACTTTTGGCCCCTCACATCAGAGAAACAATGAGTATTTATATATGTGTCCTATTTGTTTCACTTAAGAGTATGATCTCAAGATACATCCAATGACCTAGAAATGTCTCAAGATTGTCCTTTTTTAGAACTGAGCAGTACTCTAGTGTATAAAAACATCTTGCAGAAGACTGTTCTCATCTTTAAATCTTTAATCCTTTGATTAAGCAGCAAGCATATCACTCTTCAAGGCCAAACATTTCTTAAACAAAAAGGAAATAATAACATGCAAAATATTTACAAATATGCAAAGTTCACAATAAGGACATCTCACTATATATGTGTATCATAATACTAATGAAACTAAAACCTCTACTGTGTGCTCTAATGCATGTAAATAAAATTATAATACATCCCTCAGATATAGCACTGTGGCCTATATCTGGGATAAGACAGATTTTAAGTGATTCACAATGTACTAAATAGATGGACAGGTACTACTGCTGACCAACAGAAATATCTCACATACTGTGTACTGAAGGCCTGCTGACAAGAGACAAGATAATAAAATCTGTCAAGGTATAGAATGCACGTGTACGTGACAATGTAGGTGTTTTAAAGATACCTAAACATTTTCTTTTTATATAACTGTACTCTCCATGACTTCTAAAGTAAATAAGCAAGCAGGGCTGGCTGAATAGCTAAGTGGATTAAAGCACCGGCAAGCAGGTACAGGGGCCAGAGGTTCAAATTCTGGGCCTGCTGTGTTGGCCACGCCCCTGGGGCATGTTGAGATGGCAATCGAGATTGGGTGTGGTGGGTGCACACCTGTAATCCCAGCTCTTGGGATGCTGTAAACAGGCAGTTTACTATGAGTCCAATCTAGTAGTGAGATCTTGAACACCCTGTAGACCCTTCCCTAAAATACAAAATATAAATAAATACAGTAAATAAGCATAAATTATTTAATGTCAACAACCATTGTTAATTAACTATTCTTGTTTTGCAAAGCTGTAACATATATATTGCTGTAAGTTGCCCTGTTTCTGTCGTTGTTTCTGCTATTTGTTTTTGCTTTTGTTTTTACTTGTTAAAATAAAATTTAAACAAAGAATGCTAAATATGTTAAATTTTATCTTAGTATAATCCAGGGCAGGAATTATTTAAAATGACCCAATGAAAAAGAAAAGGACACCCATCCTACAAAATATTTTGTTATGTAGTGTCCTTAAGAAGTGGTCTAAACTTGAATATTAAAACTCATGAGTGAATTTAGATCTACAGCTCTTTACGGCTGTACAGCCCACAAAAGGGACCAATTTTCCAATACTTTGGGAATACATGATCTCTCAAAACTGAAATTGGGGCCTTTGATGGTGACTGTTTGGTGAGGTGTCCTAAATGAGATGAAAATGTACATAAACAAACATTTAGCCTATGTTCCACTAGCACAGCAATCAAAGTGATTTGTCCTTCAACACAGTCATAATTCCAATATGAAATAGTTATCTCAAAAATATCAGTGATGTTATTGAAGTACTATCACTTCGAAATACTCTTCATAGGTGCATTAATGATTATATAGTGAATCGAGAACTCTTGAAGTCATTTTTTAGTTAATGGCACAATTGTGACAATATACTGATATACTTTTAGATAATGAAGAATAAATTCTTAAATTCATTTTGTCAAATAATGTTGATTTAATCCTAAACCAAACCCTTGAGTATGGGTTGGGTGCAAGGAACACATGAATGTATCCAACTAGTACAACAGAGACTTACCAAGATGACATCCTTTATATTAAATTCAGACTAAAGGGCTAGTCAAATAGCTCAGCAGATTAAAGCGCTTACAAGCAGGTGCAGAGACCAGAGGCTCGATCCCTGGGCCTGCTGTGCTGGTCCACCCCCGGGGCATGCTGAGATGGAAATTGAGACTGGGCATGGTGGCAGGTGCCTTTAATCCCAGCACTTGGGAAGCTGTAAACAGGTGGATCACTACAAGTCTGATCTAGTAGTGAAAGCCTGAACACCCTGTAGACCCTTTCCTAAAATACAAAGGGGGAGAGAGAGAGAGAGAGAGAGAGAGAGAGAGAGAGAGAGAGAGAGAGAGAGAGAAGCCGGGCGTGGTGGCTCATGCCTGTAATCCCAGCACTCGGGAGGCTGAGGCAGGAGGATTGGTGCGAGTTCGAGACCAACCTGGGCTACAAAAGTGAGCGCAGGACCAGCCTCAACTGCATAGCGAGACCCTGTCTCAAAAAAAAAAAAAAAAAAAAAAAAAAAGAGAGAGAGAGAGAGTTAGGAAAACATTAAGAGAGAAAAAGAAGGTGGACGTAATACTACTTTCAAAGATAAGCAGCTAGCCTTTCAATGTATTTATTTATACAAACAAAATAATAGTTAAACAGGATCTAAATACTTCAGAATCTAAATACTTCTAAAGATTAGAACACATGCTAAAATAGGTTACACTAACTCAGACACTTGCATAAAACTGGTGGCATAATCAAGATGGCTTAAAATTTTATATTTATAGAGAATCAGACCAGATTATGAGAATATATAAAGGAAGATGAGGAACTTAAGAATAAAAACAAGCCTAGGAGTATAGCTCAGCAGTACAGCATTTGCTTAGCATGGTTTCTATGTCCAATGTCAAAAGTTCAAGCAAGGCAAAACAAAACAACACAATACAACCAGGACCCCTTTAGCACCCTGCAGATCTGTAGGACAAGAGAAACAGTAGGAACAATACGTTCAAGGCTAGCTAAAACTAATTTAAGTTTCTAGGTTAAATGGAGGCAGTGTAAACCACATCTCCATAAATTGTAATACCACATGGGCAAAAAACAAGTGTGCCTGCATCTCAGAGTTATTACAAGTCTCATATACAGTGGTACTATATGTAGTTGGATGCAGTATGTATGAATATATAAATTACACCTAACAGATATAACTTCCTTAAATATAGTAATCATCTGTTTTTTTTAAATGCATTTAGTACAGGGTCTCACTATACAGACCAGATTCATAGTGATCCTCCTGTTTTCAGTCTCCCAAGTGCTGGGATTTCAGGCATGCCCCACTACGCCCAGTCTCACTTGCAGTTTTAGCATGCCCCAGGGGCAACACTGGTACAGCACACTGGCATTAAACCCTGGTCCCCTTGTGTCTGCCTAAGCAGGTGCTTTAATCCACTGAGCTATCTGGCCAGCCCCATCTATGTTACAATTCTTCTGAAATTCCACATATAGATATTATAAGTAATTTTCAAATAAAATGTATATCTATTAATGGTATATGATGTGATGTTTATATACATCTATATATAAGGTTTAACTCAGAGTAAACCTATCTCCTTAAACATTTGTCATTTCCTTATGGTGAATACATTCAAGTCCTTCTAGCTTTTTGAAATATGTCATACATTATTGTTATCTATCATTACCCTGCTGTCCAACAGCACACCAGAAATTTTGACTCCTAACTATAGCTTCATACCCACTGATTAACCCTTCCCCACCTCCACCTCACCTTTCTAAGCCTCTGGTAACCACCATTCTACCTTCAATATCTACGAGATCACCTTTTTCAGATTTTATATATGTGTGAGATCATGTGGTATTTATCTTTCTGGGCCTGAATTTTTTCACATAATATAATGATCTCCAACCATCTATATTTAGTCAAAGTAATTTTTATAAGACTATGACTATTTCAAGTTCAGAACTGTACCCTATTTGGCAATTATGTGTTTCAAATGAAGAAAACTGTTCTCTGGGGTCTAATGAGGAAATAAGTAATAAATTGAACAGAAATTTAGGATTACTTGTACAAAGGTATAAAGCAGTTATTTTGTGTTTTAAGTATGTTAGTAAAAATTAAAGAGCATCTTATAAAAAAGGTATTTTGCCATTTATAGGAATTTTCATGAATTGGTGCATTTTATTCTATATGAAAAAGATTGATTAGGCATTAATCAGATTTTTAAAAAAGAATTTACTCTAGATACATAAGAATATCTGTTAAAAAAGAAGTCTTATAAGTTGCATAGGTAATTTACATTTGAAAACATGTTACTCATAAGAGTATTCTACAAAGCATCACAGCACTAAACTCTAGGTTTATTTTTCTTTTCCTTTTTCTTACATAGTTCCACTATATATGTGTAATTATTTAATATTTATGAGAGAAGATAAACAATTAGAAAATGTTGTTGTGGCATTATAGCCATAATTATAGCAATTCCTTTATCCAGGTGCTCTAGTGGAATTGACTCAGTGGTCCAAGATGTGCATGACTCATTATCAACCAGCACTACAGTGGTTATTTCAGAGATTGTTATATCACCAAATGAGAGCCAGTGAGGCTCAATGATGAAAATAAGAAGCCCTCAGATTCATAATACATGTATTACATAATACTACCTATTATATAATACATATATTTTACATGTTATACATATATGTAAACATAAAATACAAATACATGTTTGTGATGCAGTCAGTAGGATTTGCTAATAGTTTAGATAGTATAAGAGGAAGAGAAAGGTGAAGATTCATTGTCTCCATCTGGAAGTATAGCTCAATGGTAGGGATGTTGCCTAGCATGCACAAGACCCTGAATTTGATCCAGAGCACTGAATCAAGCAAATAAAAAGAATGATTATTGATAGGTTCTGGCCCTAGTATAAGTTGCTGAATCATTATGGTGGTCATCTAATATGGCTGAAGCCCTTAAGACAACAGCTTATCTTCCCAGAGACCACCTCTCTCCTTCTCCAAATTAGCCCAGGTTGTAATTTCCTTTCACCCTTCCACAGCCTCAGGGAAGGCCCCTGATCAGTTTCTGGGGTATATCTAAATATCCCCTTCAAACTCCACCCTTGGCAAAAGGTCATAAAAGCCTCAGCCTCCCTTTGTTCAACTCCAGAAAATTCCTTCTTTCCCAAATTCTCTCCATATCCTCAAAGACAATAAAGCCCCTTTCCTTTTTTCCTTCTGCCTGTTTCTCTGCTGTATGGGCACCTGTAAAATCTATCAGTTATCAGCCGGGCATGGTGGCACATGTCTGTAATCCCAGCATTTAGGAGGTTGAGGCAGGAGGATTGGTGTGAGTTCGAGACCAGCCTGGGTTACAAAAGTGAATTCAAGGCCAGCCTGAACTGCATAGCAAGACCCTGTCTGAAAAAGAAAAAAAAAAAACCACCCTATCAGTTATCTTGAGCATTTGGGTATTGGTGGTCTATTACTGAGACAGGAAACACAGGAGATGGAATAGCTTTTATGGAATAAAAGCTAAGGGTTTGTCTTGGTACATCATAATTCTGATTAGACACACAGTAAGAGATATCAAGTGAACAGTCATATAAATTAGTTTAAGCGACATTTAGAATTCTTTGAGGTAGTTTGTTAGAAGTAGAGCTGCTAGATCAAAAGTTACATGAATTTTTACAATGTTGTGCTAGAGCCAACTGGCCAGCCAACCAGTGCAACACTGGATAAAAATGGTCAGAGTGTGCATCCTAGCCAGCTCCTTATCTGCAGGGGAAAGAGTTCTGTCTAAAAACTAAGGACAGTTTGGTTCTAAGTTTTGTCTGAATGTCCTTTCTTCTTGGCTTTTGAAAGCTTTTTTTAAATCATGAATGAGTATTGTTTTGACAATCTTTTCTACATCTGCTGATATAATCGTGTGGTTTTTCTCCTATGTTTTGATAATGTCATAAATTAAATTGATTGGCTTTTGCATCTTAAACCAGCCTTGGAATTTTGGGTAAACCTCACTTGCCCAAAATGTGCCACCTGTTGCTGATGCTTGGTTAAGGATTTTTGTTTTGGGAGCAGTGACTTGTACTGAAGTGATCAAAGAATGTGCATGTGTCTGGGGCCCAACCAGTATGGTGGGACTCCATCTGAAGTGAAATAAAATAAGACAAATTTTTGTAGCCTTGCTCATACTCTGTAGTTCTATTTTCTCCTGAGAGCTACATTGGGTATAATGAATGCTGATTGCATAAATGAGTTGGAAATTACTTTTATTTTCTCTATTTTCTGAAAAAGTTTGTGGATTGTTGTTTTTCTTTAAGCATTTGATTAAAATTAACAAAGTTGGGGCCAGCCAGATAGCTCAGCAGACTAAAGTGCCTGCTTAGGCAGAGTGCAATAGCTAGGGTTTGATCCCCAGTGTGCCATGCCAGCCCCGTCCCCAGAGTGTGCTGAGATGGCAATTGAGACTGGGTGTAGTGGCAGGCACCTATAATCCCAGCTCTTGGGAGGCTGAACACAGGTGGACCACTATGTCAAGTCCGATCTATGTAGTGAGACCCTGTAGACCCTCACTAAAATACTATATATATATATATATATATATATACATATATATATAAATACACACACACACACATATATTATGGTTTATATCTAGTTGTCCTCCCAAAACCTCATGCAATCATGGGGCGGGGACTTCCATAGATTGAGATTTGACTCATGAGTCACTGGGATTATGTGTTTTATGTACTGATGAGATTATCGGTCTGAATACTGCTGGGAATTATAGATGTGGCCTGAGGCGGATAGCCTAAGGCAGAGCCTGATGTAATATAATGAGAGACAGAGAGACAGACTCTGTTGCTCTCTGCTCCCTTGGTTGTTCCATTGCTTCTGTCACCATTGTTGCTGTTCTGCTGCCATGAACTGCTGCTGCTCTCTGCCATGTGCCACTCAGCCTTGGAGCTGGCCAAATATGGACTGAAACCTCCAGTAACAGTGAGCTTCATTTTGGGTGTTGAGTATTTGTCCCAGCAATGAGTAAAATATATATAGTGATTTATTTTTTCTCTCCTATTTCTATCTTGGTCTGGCTAAAGGCTTATAAATATTTTTAATCTTTTCCCAGTTCTTGGTATCTTCTAAGAACAAGGATAATCTGCTACATAATGGTGATGGCATTATCTCATGCAAGAATTTAGCACTGATAAGATAATTTTGTCTAACCTACAGTCTATATTCAAATTGTTCTGTTTTTTAAAAAAATCTTTAAAAAATTATTTTTTTATTCATTTGAGTATCTAAATTAAGATCATGGATTGTTGCTGCATGTATTTTTAGCCACTTTTAATTAAAATAGTACTTTATATTTTGTGGTAATCTAAACAGTTTTTTGTTTTTAAAAAAGAAGTTAGTTTATTGTTTCATATTTCATAATTTGAGTATTTTTTTCAAAATTAGCTTATAAATTCTTAGCAAGACTATTTAACAGGTGATATTACGTACTTTCCATGATATCACATCAAGAGGTACACGACATGCTGGCTGGCAGCACATTTCTGAAGTCCTAGCTGCTCAGGAAGTAGAGGCAGAAAGGATCAGTTGAAAGCCAGGCACGATAGCACATGCCTATACTCCCATCACTAAAGCAGGAGTCCCACAGATTGGAGGCCAACCTGGGCTATGGTGCTGAGTTTAAAGTCAGCTTGAAATACTTAGAGACCCTGTCTCCAAAACATGAGAGAGAAAGACAGAGACAGAGAATGACAGGAGACAGAGATAGGAAAAGAGAAGGGAAGGAGAGCAGAAGGGAAGGAAGAGAAAAGAGAGATAAATCAATTATTTGAGTCAAAGAGTTCAAGAGTTTTAGGGCAGCCTGGCAATATGGAGAGATCCCAACTCAAAAAGGAAGAAAAAGGAAAGGATGAGAAGAGAGGGGAGGGGAGGAGAAGAGAGGAGTGGAAGAGAGGACAGGGGGGAAAAGAGGCACATGCGGATGTGGATTTATTCCACGGTGGTTACACGTGTGTGTGTGTGTGTGTGTGTGTGTGTGTGTGTGTGTGTGTGTGTGTAGGACAGGATCTCACTTTGTAATTTAGGCCAGCCTTGAACTCCTATGTAGTCCAGGCTGGTTTCAAATATATTATCCTCCTCTTTCAGCCTGACAGAGGGCTGGAATTACAAGCATTTGCCAACACACCTGACTTAATAATGCTGTCTGATTACTTGATTAAGGTGATGCCCAAAAAGTCTATCACAATCATATTTTTCCTTTGCAATTAAAAAGTTCAATTTTTTTCATAACTGGGGATCAAACTTAGGACTTTGCATTTGCCAGGCTATCTCCCTGGCATTAACTTCTGTTAACCTTATCACACTAGAGTTGTTCTTAGCTTTGGCTTTTAGCCCTCTCTGGGTCCCTTTAAAAGTAAATCTGTAGTTTATTAGATGTTATGAGTTGAATTTTATCCCTCCAAAAGATATTAAAATCCCAACCCCCATATTTATAGATGTAATTTTATTTAGAAAAAAAAAATTCTTGCAGGTGAATGAGTAATTGAGGTCATCCAATTGGGTCATTATATGCCAGTGTCATCAAAAGAGAAAATGTGGGTATATAAGCAGATCCTCAGAGAGGAGAAACAATGTAAAGCCCCAGGGGGATGCCCCCTATAAGCCATAGAGCGCCTGAAGCTATCAGTAGTGGGGGAAAGGAATGGAACAGATTCCTTACAACCCTCAGGAAGAATCCTACAAACACCTTGATACCTTCATTCCAGACTTTCAAATCTGCAGAAAGAAAAATGAGATAATAAATCCCTGTTATGGCACACAGCCTGTGGTACTTCCTTATGGTAGCCCTGGGAAACTAATATACCAAGGATCAGGAGATGCCCTTCCCATGCAGCTGGTACTAGAATTTGTTTTCTCTTATTTTTTTTTTATCTCTGTATTTTTTCTTACTTTTTTTTTTCACAAATACAACTCTGTATCTTAAAATATATGTTTATTTTATTCTGAGGAAATATTACGGCATATCTTATCTTCATTTTGTTTGAAATGGAAATTTATTTGATTCTTCCAGAATAATTTTCTGAAAATGGAGCTTGGATTCTCTCAGCTATTTATTTTTACTTTTCAGTTGAATTTATTATTCATTTTTTCCTTTAATTGTGCCTAATAATGCTCTGTATGTGGCATTTTCCTATCTTACAAAAATGGCTAGGTCCTTGAGGGTTACATGGTGTCTTATGTATACTCAGCATATAGACCAAATGCCTTATACACAATAACTATTTAATGAATGTGGTTATGAAGTGAATATACAGCGATAGAGATGAGAGAGAGACAGAGAGAGAGAATGAGAGAGAATGAGAGAGACAGAGAGAATGAGAGAGAGAGAGAGAGAGAAAGAAAGAGAGAGAGAGAGGGAGAGAGAGACCATCTGGTATATACATATATATACCAGATGCACAGGTATATAACACTGCTTAGAGTAACGACTCTAAGTCTTAAAGTTTTCATTTTTAATCCTCAAATGTCTGTGTTACTCAAGGTTTGCTCAGCTGGGGGGATTTTCTTCTTTGTGACTTTTATAATCTGAATCTATATCTCAGGAAACCTCCTTCTTAATAGTTTTCTAAGTTTCCTGTACTGTGGTAGAGTCTTAAGAAACATTAATAAATTATTTATTCATAAGTATCACAATCCTATAAGGCAAATATTAAACAAATTTTATAAAGAAGACCATGGAGGTCAGAGAGGTTAAGTATATGCTCCAAGGTAAGATATATGGTAAGTGCCAGAGTTAGAAATAACCTTCATTTGACTCTAAAGCCATTTGCTACTTATTATGGAACCAGTTGTAATGATTATGAAACTCTTTGATATTTTTCTGTTCCTATTTGAGTCATAGTCTCATATTCACTATTCAAAAATAATGAAAGATGTATTTCCAAATACCTACCTATGTATGATTTTATTAATTAACTTCTATACCTGCAATCACCTTCCAGGGTTCACCTGATATAATTACCTGTAGAAGCTCCCAAGGATTACATACTAGAAAGACAGTTATTCTGAGGTTGCCCCTTTTTTTTTCTTTTCAGTAAGTCGAGTTTTTCACAATAGGATATTTAAAATAATATCATTATCCTTCTGAGAAAATTCTAATAAGGCTGCTTTGTGGTACAAATCTTCACCACATATTACTGTTTATACTTTTCTTACTTTTTAGCAGTTATCTGTATGCCATATGGAAACTTTATTTTTTATTTCCTTGAAGTCAAGAACATATTTTCTGCTATTTTGTGCTTCCATCATGATAGCTGTTATTTATTAAAGGCAGCTATTTATTGAATATTTATTGATATTTATTGAATATCAGGACCTTGCCATACCTTTAATTTATTATCACAATAACATGACAATTGGCTACTATTACTTCCATTTTACTAATGTAGAAAACCTTGGATATAATTAGTCTAAAGACTATATATCTAGTAGGTGACCAAATCATGGGTGAATATGTGATTAACTTATTTGTGGCAATTTAATGAAAGATCTTTTCATCTGAACACAGTGCAATAGAAAAAAGGACATGAATTTGTATCATTGTTATAAGTTACTAGCCTTTGGCTACAGACAAATTTGAGTATCTTTAATTATAAAATAGGATAATAAAGCTCAATCCATGAAGGGGTTAAAGATATTTATTTAAGAAATATGAATGTAAAATAAGTATTTATTAGCTTATGTGTTTCTTTTCTCTCATTAAAATGTAAACCGAACAAGTAAATAAGTATCAAAAATGACATTTATAAAAGTATCATTCATTTCTGTACACAATTACTATACTACAAATGATGACAAATTTCAATATAATTCAAAATTTTACCAAGCACTTCTTACATGCTAACATATTAATAACTACATTGAAACATCGTCAGAGAATTCTCTCAAATAAAATACTATCACATTTCCTAAAGAGACTACTTGATTTTAGTATGTTCATGCCCTTTTTTTCACATCCTTGTAATTATTGAAAATTTATTTCCTACAATGGTAGATAAGAAACCAATAATCTTTCAATCTAATGGCAAGACATTAAAATATTGTTCTTATCATTCATTTCCCCTAAATCAGTAGATTTCTGTGTGAGATAGTTTTTTTGTGAGTAGATTTAATATCATTATTGTTCTGTAGCTTCAATTTTACATCAGATATCCCCATCTGATTTCTCTTTAATATGTTCTATTGCTCAGTAGGGAAACTTGACAATGTCCACTAACCTATTTTTCAAATTTTATACATTTAAAATGAAAACAATGACATAAAATATTACTTTACTGTAGAAATTATAAATTAATCTTTCATTGATATGTTAAGTTTTTAAAGAATGCTACTGAAAATTCTCTAGACCATCATCCTAGTAATTTGAGACAATATTTTCCCTGGAAAATACTGATCTTTAAAATTCTTTTGTTAGTAAGCCAAAAACCTTATTTACTGATCTTGGAGTATAAAATATTTTAAGAGGATCTGATGAGCTTAAAATGCATTTGGAGTTCTTTCTTCAAAATTTGAAAAATTAGGATATTATTAAGTTAATATGTATTGTTTATAGGTAATAACCGTATATTTGAAAATTTGTGGCTTTAAAATCTTTAAAACATCATAAACAAGCTCTTTAATAAAAATGAAACTAATCACTCTCTTCAGCTGATGTTACATACAATTTTCACATTGCTGTGATAATATTTTTCTCCTAACATATACTGTATCTCTCTGAACTGAATAAAATACATGTTCCTTCTTTTAACTCTCTTGAATTGTTTTTTTCAGTAGGTACATGATATGTTTAAAGAACTGTAGGCAATTCAGAGTAACCCATAGCCAATTTGATTACTGTTAAACAAATTACCTAGGGTTCAGCAAGTTCAGTGGTGACTCTCATATAGCTTCACAATAAACAGCCCTTCAGTCTATTCCACATGCCCAACTGCATCCACTAACCCTTCCAGAATGGAGCTCGACTTGCTATTTCTAGATGAAATATGTGTTATGAGTAAAATATATTATGTATCATTCATATATATGACTAAAATCAAAGCTTTTCTAGCTAAGAATTTTTGCAAGATGGGAAAATTGCCCATATAAGAAAATTAAATGGCTTAATTTATTGTTAAATAATAAAGAAGTTATTCTGATGTTTGCCCTGTTTTAAGATTTGTGAGTAAATGTTTTATACTGGGTTTATTTTCTCCTTGCTTTTGGATTTTTTCGCAAACTACTCATAACGTAATTAATATTTAATTAATCTACAGATATGATTTCTTAAAACATTGAAAATATCCATTATTGCTTTTGTCACCATCACAATTCTATTTTAAAGAGTAAGAACAATAAAAAAGCTGATACAAAATTTCAAAACAAGATAATAGGAGAGTAACAATGGTTAATATATCACACAGTTCTACTTCTAGTGTTTGGAATTTCCAAACTATACAGATTAGGTGAGTTTTTTTATATATTTGTCTCATGACAAGAATTTGAAATAACAAGGAGTAGAAATAGGACTTGCATTAATGTTTTTAGTTCTAAAATTTTAATTTATATCCTTCCCTGGATAATAAATGATCTCATCTGTGTCTGAAAAATATCAGCTTAGATTTCCATAGGGGATCATAGTTTAACATCTTAAAACAGTAACATGAAATGAATTGTTAACTTTGGTTCAAAATATCACTTGCTCAATACTGAACATTAATAAGAAATAACATTGCATATATATATATGAATGTATTTATACAGGACGGGATTATAAAACATTGCCATGATTACCTACTTGGTGCTAACTATTTACAGATGAACATAGAAAACTTTGGTCCATGTGCCAAGTGCTAATTATAGCTATAGAATAATAAATACTGCAGTTGAAATATATAATTTCCAACAGGAATAGTTTATTTTAAAAAAACTAATTTAGGTTTGATATCATAGTCCTATCTTCATATTTTTCTATAAGTATTAGTAATTTAACTTTTTATTAGTTCAAACAATTAGCCCTATCTTACTATGTCAAATTAAAACATGTTATTACTAAAGACCAGAAATTAAAGAATCTTCTTAATCTTGATTCTAGGCTAAAAAGTTTAGCAAATGTCAGAGTATTTAATATTTTTACTTTTTCAACAAATTTATATCCTAAATTAAGTATGCCATTGCTATAAGTTTATGTCCAGACCATTCATTTACCTCCATTTTAAATAAAATGCAAGCTGAATGCTTTTTTGAATTATAGGAGTATGGTGAACTTGAATTAATAGGGATAATTAACTGCTTTTTAGCATCACTAATCATGATTTTAAAAGGTTGAGCAATTTCTAAGGCTAGGGCAAGATGCCTGAGAAGAAAGAATACAGAATAGTTGAAAATCTCTATGTGCTATTTTGTGATATTTAAACTAAGAAGGCAAAAACAAAAGATAAAGGACAGGCAGAACTATGGGTAACAGTATAGTGCAATACTTTTAAACCACTCCAAACTACTGTTCTTAATTTTGTTTAACCTAACATTAAAGAGGATATGGTGGAATAATCAATTATTTATTTTTTCATGATGACTGCAACATAAAATTATCTTTCACCTTAAATACCATACAGCAATATACATTATTGCCTATTTGAGTAGTGAGATAGGGAATATTATACTCTTAATCATCAGATGCTGATTAATTTAATAACTTGATTACACTTCTAAGTATTTGCATTTCATTTTGCTCATTGCCATAGTATAAGGTTATTAGTGATTTCCAAATTAATTATTCTAAGTTTTTCACATTCTTATATTCATTTATATTTGTTCCAAACTTTAATGAAAGAAGGAATCATTTTTACACAGCCCGTATAGGTTTGATCTAATTTTGCAGAATGGGAATAAGAATGCTGCTATGTCATTGAAGATGGTTGCTTTTTAATAAAACTATCTAAAGGATAAAACTATGAAACAAGAACTATTAGGTTCAAAAGGATCTAAAATGTACAACACAATAGTTGAATCTAACAGGAGACAGTTACATTAGTTGTACAAAGAACGATCAAATGACAGAATAATTATACCTAGAGACCACTGAATTTTTTTATATTATTTTAAGAAATCAAGTTTCCAAAACATACATTTTATACTTGGGCAGATTTTTTTTCCACCAGCTGTATGAACTGTTCACGGAGAAGCAACAGAAAAGAAGAAAAATTATATTATTGTTGTGATAATTTGGTTATACTGCTAAATTAAAAATTCAACATCAAAAGATGTTTGTGGTTTTCCTTTACATATAATCTTTCACTATTCATATAAGTAATCTGATTATCTAAAGCATATAACTAAGATAAAATTGGCCAGTGTGGTACTGCTTTATGTATGGTCAATATACAGGATCAGTTTTCTTTTTTTCCTAAGACACTGCTTGTACTGATGAAACATAAAGATCAAAAGCCTCCATCTCCAAATATTTCTAGGAAGAATTCTGAGTTTTTCACCTATCAATTCCAGAGTATTGTTCCTTTTTTTCATGTTAACAGACAATATCTCTTTAAGTATATAATTAAATGTGTTTGAGGTACTGGTAAGTTATTTCTTTCACAGTACTGGTTATATGTAGGATTTCTTAAGGCTCAAAATAAATGAGGTGTAGTTGGATAAGTACTGGTGGTTTCTTTACTTCCTCCCCCAAAGAGCTGATGTTTTTGGCTGGTTGTTTTGTTTTTTTGGGGGGAGGGGGAGACGAGTACAAGTCTGTATATAAAATTATTGAGTAGGCCTACACTAAAATATTTCCTTGATGGATGAGTTTGGAGGCTGGGAGAGAGGGCAAGTGGAACAATTTTTGTTTAATAATATGTCTAATTTAAAAAAATGTATACAACTCTGCTATCCCTGATCATCCTCACCATATGTGCTGGTACCTCTGGAAGGTTTAGAAGCCATTTTAGAACTCAGGAAGCAAAATATGCGAGCTCCACTTGTGCTTTCGCAGGTGCTGTGGTGGCAAGGATAACCTTTGCTCACTGGCCGGCGTTACCAAGCTGTTATTTAATGTCTGTGAGGATTAAAGACAACACAAAAAATTCCAAACCCACATCCTAACACCTGAAGTTCGCACAGATGGAAAAACATTTCCATGGAATCTTAGTGTACCAAGTCTATTCCAAAGCAGGGAATTTTTATTCTTTTAAGGCACTGTTTCAGATCCCACTGAAAATTCTAAACTGTTCAGGATTGAAAAACAAAAACACAAACAAAAACATGACCCCCTCTAGGTGTTCTGTGTCCCCAGCCGTGCAATTCATAGTGATTCGGCCCGAGGGTCCTTCGAATGAACGTGCAGCTTTAGTCCTGGACATCTAGTAATTTGTGGGGGAAAGGCAAAGCCACAGGGCAACTTTCGGAATAGTCCCCAAGGAGCTCGGTAGCCAGAACAGCATCGTCTCCTCACAGACAGACGCCAGAGTCGGATCCTGGCTGTCCTCAGCTGTCGCGGGGGGAGGAGGAAGGAGTGAGTGCTGACATTGGCCACGGCCACGGAGTCGCAGCCACCCGGCGCTCCTGCCGCCTGCTCACCTCTGCAGAGAGCTGGACTCTCCGGCCTGCCCGCTCTCACCCCAAGCCACCCTACGGCCCCGGCCTTAAGGTGCAGGTCCCCGGAACCGGCCCGTGGGACGGCTGCTGCCTCCTCGGACCGCTGCCTGCGGGCCGGGCGAGGCCGGGGAAGGGCGCGAGCTGCGGGGTGCGCGACTCCCGCGCTGCGGCGGCGGCGGCGGCGGGGTCCGCTCTCCTCCCACCCCCGCTCCCGCCTCCCGCCCGCGCCGCGCCCGCTCGCCCGCCGGCCGGCCGAGCTCACACTCACTCGAGGGCGCCGCCAAGGTTACCGCGGGTGGGGGCTGGGGCAGGCTCCGGCCCTGCCGCCGCGTGCCCATCTCTGGGGCCCCCGAGCTCCAAACCCCAAAGCAGAAGACGTTCCTGAGTTCGGGAGTGGAGTCCGGCCGGGAGGCAGGCCCGCGTCCGGGCAGGGGTCGGCCTCCTTGGCTCCGGGCACCCGGGTGGCGGGGTCAGGCGAGGTCGCGGCCGCAGGCAGAAGCCGTGGCTGCGGCGGGAGCGGGGGCTGCGCTGGCCCGGCCGGGGACCGCGCGGGGCTGCAGCGGCGTCCGGGCGCCCGAGCCGTCCGGGCCTGGAGGGGTGCAGAGAGCAGCGCGCAGCCAAACCTGCCGAGAAAACTAACTAAATAAAAGAAGACTGTTATTTAAGGCGCGGAAATTTCAAATATTTGGACAGGAAGAGAAGAGAAAAGAAACCTTAGCAAGGGAGGGGAGGGGAAGAAAAACGAGAGCTAACGGTTTTTCAGCTCCTCCACCCCCACCGCGGGCTTTTCTGCGCGCCGGGAGGGAGATCGGGCTCGTTTCTCACTAGGGCTCCTGGGGCTGGAGTTGGAGCTGGGAAGAGTTTCAAAGAGATGTCTTAGCATCCCTCTGTGGGGCATCGGTTGTCTGTGGGCACAGCTTCCAGGCAGAAAGTTTGTTGCCTGCACCTCACTAGGTCTCTACGTGGATCTTTTTTCATGAGACCGCCGTGTTAAAAACAAAACAATATCTGGATACCAAGATTGGGACTTTGCCCTATTGGTCTTCTGGGGAAGGTTGCTTAGGGTGGTCGGGATGCTACAAATGCGAACCTTTCTCAGTTCAGCGCTGTGAGCGCTAGCTGTGCTGGACTAGTAGTTCTACTTCCCGATAAAAGGTTGTTGTTTTTTTTTTTTTTTAAAACAACAACAACAACACAGTAATTTGAAACAGATTTCAAGATTAGCCCCGAGCCCCCTATTCTACAGTTTGATTAAGACGATAAAGGAAATTTATCATATTGACAAATGAATTGCTTTCCCAGGACAGAACATACATTGTCAGTTATCTAGCGTGGTGTGTGTGTGAGCTCATCGCATCATTGCGAAGTGCACAGTGTTCATCAAAAACTGATTCTCTACCGCAATATGATAAGAGGCACTTTGTTTAGTGGTTCAGGAACCAGAATTTGGACTGAGGTCCTGTAAGTGCCTACATCTCGCCCCAAGCATGAGTCTAGGTTTAGCTTATCAGGCTAAAATAAAGCTGAACTTGTTTCCCCCGAAGTGGATGAGGACCCAGTAAAGAACTGAAGTAGTGCGCCTCTTGTTTTATACCCTTTGTCCTTTCTACAGCATTGTTCCCTGGGGCTGTGTATACTTTATTAATTGTCTGTTATATCCTTACTTTAAGTATCTTCATAAATTCAGACCTCTCCCCACCTCTGCTCACTGCAAATTAGAACCCATCGAATTCTACAGCACCGGCTTTCATCTTATACATTTCTGCACGTTCACATCTTTACTGAATACTATTGAGGTTTTATGAGATTGAATAATGGCCTTTCATATTTCCTAGAGGGGACCACAGAAGTCATTTCTAAAATACTTAAATTAGCAAAGCTACTTCCTGAGAAGAGCCAGAGTAATGTGGAGATGTTTTAATGCCTAACAAATTTTAGGTTGATGAGCTAGAGGTTCTTCTCTCTTTATTGTGCTCTGATCACCCTAGAACAAAGCCAATGTGGTATTTCTTTTGCTTTACAATAGTCCTAAGCCTTTACAGTGAAATATCTAAAGGGAAATTGTACTTTATGAGATAAAGTAAATGGTGACACACGGTAGATATTGTAAAGTTCATTCAACTGTATTTAAAATTTAAAATCGTCCAATTTTATAACTGTAATTTTATAAGAAGGGTTTCTATTCCTTTCAGTAATGGTGCTGTGCTTAGATAATATTTAGCTTATTAAAACAATATATTTTTATATTGACTGTTTAAATCTGAAATACAAAGCCATCTGTTTCTTTTCTCTAAAAGAAGTGTCTTAAGTTTAATTGCATGTAGCCATCACAAATTCATTTATAACTTGTGGTTAAAGGTGGCAGAAATTGAAGTCATGTTGCACTTAATGTAGGGAATGTGAATGTTAGTTCAAAAATGAAAAGAATTCTAAAGAATCTCCTATATTTTTGCCTACTATCATGAAAATAAATGATTGAAAACCATTTGTCTGCAATCACTCCAATTCTTGTTAGGGTAAGAATCAGAAACCATGCCCTTCAATAAACCTTGAAGTATTTTGTTCTTTTTGAAGCAAGGGGAGATATCATGCAAAGCAGTAGGGGACTTTGCATAAAACACTTTTGCTCAAGTAGGAAATAGTGAATAAAGCATCTAAATTTAAAATGGTTAACTGCATTGAAATCCTTTGATAACGGTTGTTAATATTAGAATAAGTAGGTGCTGGGAAATCTCCCTAGATCTTAGAGATCTTTCTGTTTTCTTCAACATTTAAATTTATTTTTTAGCAAAATAGGTTTCCAAAAAGATTTAAAACTCTTGTACAGAAATGTTTTGTTGAAGTCAAGTACCATATGGTAGAGTAGCTGTTTTATTCTAAAAGATTATACATCCATTATTTTGTATATCCTGAAACAGTTATGACCTTCCTATGTAATTATACATTCTTCTGAGTCTTTTATCACCTAAAAGCTGGAATTTGTATTTTATTTTAATACTTAAATGTTTTGCAATTTTGTATTTCTGACATTCAGGAAGAAAAAGGCATTATGCTTAGCATACTTATGGTAAAATTTTGGGAAATATATCACTTAATCAATTATTTCATTTTGTAATTTTAAAAATCCACTAATGGGAAGTACTTTTAAGGTGATAATTTTTTAAAAAGTGGCTTCAGAGCTCATGCATATTTGTCTTCAAATCATTACTTCTGAAAATTCAACTATCTGACTTTTTTTTTTTTAAATGGAAGGTTGAACATTTGCAGAAATTCACCGAGATAATTTCAGGTTTGAGCTTCAAAAATGTTACTCTTATTTTAAATCAGAAATACCAGGCAGCAAGAAAAATGTATGGGGAGGGAGGGGTGAAGAAGAAAACAACTAAATTATAAAGATAATATGTCTAATTTTCCAAATGGTCCACCTTTCTAACATGTAACACACTAACTTCTAGCACAGTTCTTAGCTATACTAAGTTGTGTAGGTTACAGAAGAGGGAAAACCACAGAAAAACGTTATCCTGTTCTGAAGACATATTTTAATTAGGCAAAAGAAGCATCAGCACAAATCATTTTAAAAACAAAGCCTCCAAGTTGGATACTGAGATCAGCAAAAGGGTATAAAGAGGTAAGCAAAGAAAAGTCAGAGTAGGATAAAATGTTTAGAAGAAAGCAAAGGTATCCGCAATTACATATTAGAAATAAGGGGTTTTGCCAGTGAAAAAAATTGCTTAAATATAACCATAAACCTGTAGTAAGAATTTCACTTATGCTGTTTCAGAGGACTTAACTAGCTGCTTAAAGTATGAAGGAAAAAAAAACTATCTTAAGGAATGACATTAAAATAGTCAAGGGAGTCAACCAATTAAATGACAAAGCAGAGGCAAAGTAGGAAAACCCTCCTCATACTCAATGAAGATCTGTGGCTCCCCCAACCCCATTTGCCTCCATCAGGTTAAGGACCTCATTTCTCCCATAGAGCCTGGCCAAGTCAAAGGCGGTGTCCCCTTTATGGTTCCGATGCCCCACATTGCTGGCTGTGTGCTTCAAAAGGAACTCCACCACCTGGAGATGACCTTCTTTGGCAGCCAAGTGCAAAGGCAGATTTCCTTCATTATCCTCGATGTTAACATCAGCTTGAAACTCCAGCAAAGTCTGTAAAGTGTCCAGGAAACCTGCTCTGGCTGCATCATGAATGACAGCGAAACCAGTTCGGTCTTTCAAATTGGGATTAGCACCTCTAAGTAGTAGTCTCCTGGCAATCTCAGGATTTCCAAGTTTCATAACCTAGAAAAGAGGTAAAAATAGTAGACGCCTTCAAGTGCTCATGCTACAGGAATATTTTAAAATATCTCTCCCTCCTATTTAAATGACTATTTTTGATGGTGTGCTTGGGGGCAGAGTCCTAGTATAAGGTTTGACTAGTTCAGTTGCAGGAAAGAACTGGTCAATGAAAATAAAAGGAAACTTCTAAAAATTGAACTTCTTTAATGGAATATTTTAAAAGGACCCAGAAGTTGGATAAGTTGATCAATACAATAAAATTTATGCAAGTTATATAAATGTTACTGGCAACTCAGTTCTTTATTGCCCATGAAGAGTTATGCAGCTTCTTCCATAAATTTATTAATACGTACAAGAGAAACTAGATGTGTGATTTAAGTAACAGTCTATTTCCTTTTCAGTGTTCATAAAAGGTGTTCAAGGTATTAATTCTGGAAAATAAAATGTGGTTAAAATTTGTTTTCTAAATAGCTTCAGAAAACAAATGAGAATGGTGTATTTCTTTAAAACCCCAAACTATGTTGCCGAGTGTAAAACTGATTAAAAATACAGACTTAACATTTCCTTAAATGATTAATTTTTACAAATTCCCTCCAGATAGGTAGAGCTCCAAATTTCCAAATGCTTTTCAAAAAATATGATTTTTTGTAAGTTCTTTAATGCTGACTACTGGATATATTCATTGCTTAGAATCCATTTTAAATTAGAGAATGTTACTGATTATTAAGACATTAAATGAACCAGAGTGATCTGTATTTCTTATTATATAAATTTATTATATCTAATACTAAATTCTAAATGTCTTGTATTATATAGGAAATGATTTCAGAGGAAAAATTCTTGAAAAGAATGGATCAGTCATCCTATATTACTTACTGTTTCTCAAAGTTCTTACTAACCTCTTGATTTTCAAATAAGCAAAAGAAAAAAGTAAAATATTTGAAGTGTGTTTTCGGGCAAAGACAGCTTTGTTTTAGGACTTGAGCATATTTAACAATCAACTGGCACTCTCTCATCTTCTTTTGCAGTGACTGTAAGCACTTAAGCATAGCTACTTGTAAACTGACAATATTTAAAAAGTCAAGATGTAGTGTTAACATGTTTTACCAACTTACAAAATAATTTATATCACAAAGGCTTCTTTACTGTTGTTTAAATGTATTTCACTTTAATAAAGATGTGTTAATCTCTCATAATTAAAAATATATTGCAGAACAGCAAACAAGTTGTAAAATGGGCACATAATTTAGTTGTAAAAATATTAGTCTCATCGGCATGCCAGAAATGTTCAGCATTTTAACTAATGTATTTATATTTACATGTATTCACAATAATCTAGTTTATAATAAGTAGGCTACATAGAAAACACTCAATGTTTATTAAATTTAATAATAATCCATTGGAAAATATATACGGAGCTGACTTATCTCTTTAAAATGCTTGTTTTAAAATTTTTGGTCACAAATTAATAAAATAAACTTAGAACAAATAATATTTTAGCAATGCAAAGTACATACATGGCCAAACTATTAAGTTTCCTTAATGATAAAACTGAACTTTTAGCCCTTCCTTTAGGGTAGTGGTAAAAATGGCACATAATTTATTTTTTTAAGAACTTCAACAAGATATATTTTTGGTTATTCCAAATTAATAAACTCTAATTTTGCCATGGTTCTTTGTAAAGACTTAGTCACATTTAAGGATTTAGAATTAAGAAAAACAAGAGACTAATACCTTGGCTCTTTGCAAGCAAATGTATGATTAAGGCCTTTGATACTATCCTGATTGAAAACATACTAGAAAGCGAAAGTTTTTGCAATTATGCTAAATAAACATAATTATAGAAGAAAATTTGCTATCTTCAAAAGAAAATAATAATAACTTAATAAATGATTTTGAAAAAAGTTCCTTATGACACAAATGCAGAGTCAAGATTATGTATACTGAAAAATAAACCTTCAGACTCCTGTTTGTATTTCATTTTATGTACTAAGACTAAGTCACAGTGAGTACTATTATCTTGATAACTATGTTTAATATAGACAAGATTGCAGAATTGTATTAAAAGGTTTGTCAAACCTTTTTGAAAAATAGTGGTAATTGTTCAATCTTCTTGTTCATCAGAAGTCCTGTAAGATCTTATTCACACTACAAGTGAAGTGACTCATGACTTGTGAGAGTGACACAACCTTTTTGTAGGTAACTTTCCAATATATTAAATTTCTGACATTATTATAATCACCAAACCTGTTTTAAAGTTCTAGGTTAAAAAAAAAGGAAAAAAAAATTCCTTTACTTATTCTACATGAAACACCATAATTTAGCATCTATGCATAGCTTCCGTAATACTGAAATTTTTGCAAGGCCGCTGTATTCTGATTCAATACCTACTCTATATGAACTTTGTCATGTCTCTGGTCACTTAAACTTCTAATTGTTTTCACCAAACCCTTTAAGCCAAACTTTTAAAAACGCTCCTCTCCAGTTTACATAAACAGCTTCTGAGTAAGAACCGTACATAGGCTTATCATCAGAACTCTGATAATGCAACTATTTGAGACTACCATTTTTCTGTTTTTGAGCCTTTCAACTAAGTTACATGATAAGGTTTGGAGGAGAAAAAAATTATCAGGTACATACTTGGCAGCTGGACATGTGTCAGTTGTTGCCTGTAAATCTAATTACTGAAAGCATACCACTGCAAGACCACAGGGACAAAAACACTACATCTCAGTTCTGATTATAAAATTAAACCTTTTATTTCTCACTCCTGAATGGGTAGAAGATATTATATTAACTGTGAAATGTACATCCTGTCCTTATGCCTAGGCCACCCATTCCAAACGAGGAAAGGTCATTTGTCAAAACGTGAAGAATTCGGGGTGGGGGGATGTTAGTAGTCAAGAAAATTAACTTTGAAGTCAATTATTAGAGGCAAAGTACATGAAACCACTACTAACATTGTATTTACTTCAAATAATGATCAAAATAATGGGTTTATAGAACCGTCTAAAACAAAGCAAAAGAAAACAAAACAAACCTCGGCACTGCTATGACTTAGAAATCCCCACCGTCACAAAAACATTCCAAAAATTAAGACTAAACCTAGAATCCTCTTGATATAGAGGATGTTACTGTATTCGACGAGTTTGTTTAAAGTACGTCATTTTGGGGAGTTGGGTCCACTTAAAGATATAAAATATGGCAACCAACTAGTTTAAAAACAGTGAAAATCTGTATTCCTGAAATCTTAAAAGCTGTCATTCTAGACACTCGCGTCAGGTAGGCAACAATATTAACCTGTTTTTCTCATTTCTCTGGATACTAACCTGCAGCGCAGTTCTTCCAAATCCATTTTGTGCATTGACGTTTACATTATTTTGCAACAAACTAGTAAGTTGCTCTAGGTCCCCCCTGGCAGCTGCGGACGTCAACTCGTTCCCCCACGGCTCGGCCATTCTTCAGGGTCCTGACGATCGGGGAAAGATGAATTAGTTGTTTTTCTTTCTCCCTCTTCCTTTGCTCCTAACTAGGCTGCATGATGGCATCGGAGACTGACAGAAAGGACTGGGATGGTTAATCTGGAGTAGAACTTGGTAGTAAATACTAGTAAGATCTGCCTGCCAAAAGCCCGCCCCTAGATTCACACGTGATTATTCAGCAAAACTGAGCCATTGGAGAGGGGCTCCTCTCTTTGCTTTTTAGTTTAACCCCTATGAAGAATTCTGGTGATCCAACAGACAGACACATAGACATTCTTGGTTAATTACGCTGGGCGTGAGATGCAGGCAGAGCTGTCACGTACCTATTCTGCGGACCTCAGTGAGGAAAACGAGTGAAGACTTAAGAGATTGGGTCAGGGCAGACATACCACGGAAGAAAAGGCGCGGGGGAGGGGGAATTAACCCACCCTTGATCACGGTGGTGACTTGGGCCAGAACTTCGGGGGCAGGTCCTCCAAGGGGCTCGGTTTCCATTCGCCTAGCCGAAGGGGTAGTCCCGGGTTCTGTGCTGCAGGCTGAGCACCCCAGTGGCTAGATGCTGACTTGCTGTAGAGGTTAAAGACGATTGCCAAAGGCAGACAGGAGTAGCAGTTCGTGGCTCTGAAGTCACAGGTCCTAGTGAATCCCCCGCACTCTCGGCTTCGCTGGAGCAGCTGCGGTCCCGTCCGGGCCGCGCCACGGGCTAACGTCGCGCTGCAAGGCTCCGGAGCCCGGCCGCCAGGTTGCCGCAGCCCCGCCGCTCGGCCGTGAGAGCCGGGCTCGGCGCCCGTCTCCGGAGGCTGCGGGACGCACGACAGACCCCTGGCAAGCCCGGCATGTCGGCCCCGGCCCCACCGGGTCCCTAGACCCCGGCAGTCGCAGGACGGGCGCGAGCGACTCGTGGAGCGTCTAGGGTGCCCGGGCGGCTGGCGCGGCTCGCGGCAACATCGCAACTGCACGCCGGTAACTTCCCGCCGACTACTGGGCTCGATCAGGCTTTCCGCTGGAGGCACTCACTCATTCAGCCGCGCCGCCACCTTTCCTTTCCTTGCCCGGTTCTCGGGGCGCCTGGGAACTGTGAAGGGTCTGGGAGGCGCAGGCCAAACTCTGAGGATGGGGAGTCGCCGCAGTTCCAGGACTCAGCCAGTCCCGCCGCCCTCCTGGCGAGCGCCCAGCAGCTTCGGCGCCCTGTGCCACACCGCCAGGCGTCCGCAGTCCCCCTCTGCCGCCGACAGGCTGCGGCTGCCAGGCAGCTGTGTCCTGGAGCTGAGTAAGAGGCTCGCTTCTTCCCCAGCTGGAGCGCTGGTGCTGGTGACAGTCTCTTTTGTAATTTAATCGGTCCCCCAGAATCGCTGGTCTCCGCTCCCTTCACCCTTACGGGCACTTGCGCGTTGTCCCTCTTTCTGATCTTTTCCTTCTCTCCCTCCCTCTCTTGCTCCAGTTTTTCGCTGAAACAATTGCTATTTCTGTTGCCTCTGAAGAGATGGTGCCGGTTTCTTCTCTTTTTTCCGACCTCATCAGCTTTTTTTGAAAAGAAAAAAATTGAGCGCTTTTTGAGTTGAAAAACCCGCCCCCATTTTAACGGCAGAGTTTTAAGGAGGCTCGGCCGAGTTACAGCGCCGCAGGAGCGGGAAGGCCGGGCTCCGCCCCCCGCCCGGGCGGCGCTCGCGCTCGAAGCCCCGCAAGCTCCGCCTTCAGCCCGCGCCCGCGTTACCCCTTCGGCGTTTCAGCCACTTTTCCTGGAGGGCTCCCGGGCTGCGGCTCCCGCCTACCTGCCCGGCCGCCCTGGTGCAGCCAGAGCCAAGTTTAGGCACCACAGAGCCGGGCCTGATTTCCTCCCGGGATAGGGCAGGCGGGATGGAGTTCTGGACGCGAAACGCAGGCTGTCCCGACGGGACGGGGTCGGGGACGGGGACGGGGACGGGGAAGGGGACGGGGCGGGGCTGGGCGGTTGTTAATTGAGACGGCCGGGGAGAGCGGGGAGGCCGGGCCGGCGGGAGACGCGGGCGACGGGGCGCTGAGGAAGAGCTGGCGAGAAGCTAGCCTCTCAACCGCAGTGGGGCAAGTCCGTCCGCCTCCGCGCCGCAGCCAGGCTCGCCGAGTTCGCACAGTCAGGCCTGCGCGGCCGCCTCTACCTCCGGGCGCGCGCACGGTGAACTCGGCCTCACAGTTCAGCCCCGGCCTTGGCCTCGCACCTGCCAGACCTTTGGCAAGGGCTGCGGAGCTGCTGGGGGGGGGGGGGAGGGCGAGAGTGTTGGGGAAAAAGCCAATGACACTTGAGTTTCATGAAAACGTAGACCATTTCATTAGAAATCATAATGTATTGTAAAGTCAAAGTTCCAGGGTCTAGAAAATGTGAAATATTCCCATTCTTGAGAAATGGGAGAAAAGCAGTTTTTAAGCTAAACATGAAAGAAGTCTTAGTGTTTTCTAGAAGCTATGTGTTTGTTGCTAAAGTCTTCTCACAACGTGGTTTTGGAGGGTGATTCCGGGAGGGTGATCCAAGCATGAAGGAATAACCTGTCTCAGTTACTGATTTCAATAGCTGGATAACAGTTCTCTGAACTTTTAAATTCCTCTTTTAGCTATGTGGAAATAACTAACCCTTGGTTTCTATATTTTTATGCTTAAAAGTATTCAACATGGTTGCAGTGGTCAAAATGAAACCAAGCAAAAAATACAAGTGGTGTAATTAGAACCAGCTCCTGGCAAGTATATCCTCAAGCAACATCTGTATCCATCTCCTTGAAGAAAATTGGGAGTATTAACACAACACCAGAAACATCTGCATTATCAGCTAGCGCCAGATTGATTCTTAGGTAGAGGGAGAGCAGAAGCTGTGAAGAATGTGGTGATGTTTTCTCTAACTGAATTGTTAAGAAAAAAAAAAAAAAAAAAACCCAGCTTTTTTCTGAGGTAACTACAGCCGAGTTGTGAATCGAATAGGAACCACAGCACAGGAATTAACTTTTTAAAAACACATATTTAAGGGGCTGGGAGATAGCTCTGTGGCACAAGTGCCTGCCTGGCAAGTACAAGGTCATGAGTTCAAACCCCGGTCCCGCAAAAAATAAAATAAAAATAAAAACACATATTTAGACATTTCAAATAGAATATTTAATATTCCATTTATATCAATAATGAATAATTTGATTTTTCTGGGAACTATGCCATATTTAGTACCAATTGGAAAATATGATCATATAGTGGCACTGTTGGCTGATAAGTAATAATGGACATTAGTCCTATTTATTTGTTTATTTATTTACAGACAGGGCCTTGTTATGTAGTTCAGCCTACTCTTGAGCCCTCTATAGCCCAGACTGGCCTAGAATTTATGGCAATCCTCTTGCCTCAGTCTCCTGAGTGCCACAACTACAGGCATGTGCCACCATGCCTGGAAAATTTATAAAAATTGTTTTCTAGCACTTATGGTTTATTGCTTATAGGAAATATAATGAAAAGTTGAATTGTACTTTTTAGGTGCAGAACAGGTATATATGTGCACACCTATAATCCCAGCATTCTGGAGACTGAGGCAGGAGGATTGCTGCAAGTTCAAGGCCAGCTTGTGCTAGATAGTGAGTTCAGTCTGGATACATAGCCCCTGTCTGAACCCCTCCCATAGGTGTACATGTGTTATAATTGTCATGAAATAAGCTACTTTTTACTGAATAACAATAAATACAATATATAGTAATTTAGTAATATGGTTAAACACGATCATAGATCTGAATGATTTTTGTTAAACATTGAAAAATTTCATAGTACCCTACCTCCCCCAAGTTTTGTTTCTTCTGTGATGACTTTAGTTGCTTTTGTGGAAATATTAACATTTTTGGAGAAGTTTAGTTTTTTTAAATTCTAGTTTTGCTGTTGTTCATTCTGCCTATTGTGCTATTGTATAAACCAGAACTGGTAGCACAGAGACTATAGCCTTTCTCAGAGTGTAAGTGAGTGTTACTAAACACCAGCAACGACAATGTCTTATTTTTTGTTAGTTGACTGAGGTAGAGTTAAGAGTTGTCTTCCATCAATAAAGTTATATTGTTGCTGGGCGTGGTGGCTCATGCCTGTAATCCTAGCACTTGGGAGGCTGAGGCAGGAGGATCAGTGCGAGTTCGAGACCAGCCTGGGCTACAAAAGTGAACTCAGGACCAGCCTCAACTGCATAGCGAGACCCTGTCTCAAAAAGACAAAAAAAAAAAAAAAGTTATATTTTAATGTGTACAGGAAAGATGCAGAGTTCAGTATAGGACTCTGTTACATTGATAGTAGTGGTTTCTTATTTAACATCAGAGTGATGTGTCCTTCAAATGCTGAAAGACAGCCTTTATAGCTGGAAATTGAATACTAACAGTCTGGGAACCTTTGTCTTTACTAGTTCATCATCATTTTGAAGGTCTTACAAATATTTAGTCAAATTGTTTTGTGTTTTTTTTTCCACACTGACTCAATGTGCACAGTTTCTAAATGACTAACTGTAGGAAATGTGTTTGAGGTAATTACAATTTACTAACCTGGTCTCAAACTTTCCCTTTTACTATATTTGTAGATAAACAGAGGTGGGAAGTACACTGGCACCCTGAAGGAGCCTTTTTTTTTTTTTTTTTTAAATACTTGTGTCTTTGGGCCTGGCAGGATGGCTCAGTGGTCTAAAGCACCTGCTTAGGAAAGCTTAGGTGGCTGCAGGGACCGCGGTTCTATCCCCGGCACCACATGCTGAGCCAGCCCTGCCCTCAGGGCAGGCTGAGCCGGCCATAAAAATAAATAAACAAACAAAAGTTCTGAAACAAGAAAAAAAATTAAATTAAATTTAAAATTAAATACTTGTGTCTTTGACATTTTATTTCTGGGATTTTGCACTTTTCATATAGCTGCTCATACTACTTATGAAAGCCCTTTTGTGACATACGAAAAAAATGCCCAGTAGTAACTCAAAAGCTAAACATAATAGCAATAAGTAATATTTGTATACTATTTCATAGTTGTAAAATGATATATAACTATTTAATCTTTGCCATTCTTTGAGGTAAATGTGCTATTTTTCAGATGAAGAACTTAAGGCAGGTAGAAATTGTGATGTGAAGTCAGCAAGTAGTAGTCCTAGGGCTCAAACTCAGATCTTAGGGCCTTAAATCTTACCCTTTCCTATTACTTATTAAGAATCCATGATTAACCAATAGACTCTTACCAATTAAATCAATAGATGAAATAATGATTACATTTGGATCTAGCTCAGTGGTAACTATCTTAGGATTTTCATTATAGACAAGATGTATTGTTTTTCAAAAAAATGTTATCTCAAAGGATCAAATTAATATCATCAATAAGAAATCATGCTGATAATGTGGCCCTTATATGAGATAATGCATTACCTTTGTAGTACTCTTCCTCAAGACCCATAAACTCAGTATAATTCACAAGAAATATTAAGGAAATCCAAGGTTGGGCGACATTCTGTAGACTTCAGAGGTGTCAGTACTGAAAGACTGTAACAAATTGGAAGACACTGCAGATATAGACTAAATGTAATGTGTTTTAGATTGATCTGGGGAACAGGTGAAGAATATTAGTGTAAAAACACAAATTGAGTCACTAGAATTTAGTAGTATTGTGGCAGTGTTAATTTGTTAGTTTTCATAGATATATTGTGGATTTGTGAGATGGTAACATATATAAAATGTATAGTAATATTCTGTGCTATCCTTATAACTATTCTATAAATCCAAAATGATTTCCAATAAAAATTGAGATAAATGACAATGAAGTCTTAATTTTATTTGAAAAGATGAAATAAAACTAAATTAAAATGAAATAAATATCTGCTTAAAAGAGTAAAATCAAAGAATATTGAGATTACTTATCTGTATTTGAATTAGGCTGAGCTCCACATATTATTACATTGACCACTTATGAGAATGAATACATTAAAACTACTTTTTATCGCTCTTTGTAAAGATAAAGAATTCATCTACATTGCTATTTTATTGGTTTGTGACACTGTAGAGAAATTGTTTCAAGGAAGGCATCCTGGAGAAATGAAAAATGAAGTTTTTCACCTTAATATTTGCTTGCTTTTCTTTGTATTGGATAGTTATTCTGGATAGTAGATATTTAGACATGAACAATTAGATTTAGGAAAGCAATAGTTTATTTTTTAAAATAGCTTCTTTAAGAACTATAAATCTAGAAGCATGAAAGGTAATAGTACAGTATAGCAAGGCTTTAGGGAAGTGATGGTAAACCTTTTAGATCTTTCAATGATATAAACAGTCCGTAGTGACACACATGCCATAGGTTCCCAGCCAGTGTTATTGGGTACTAGAAAGAACATTGGCTTTGACCTAGTTTTGAGTCTTGGGCCTGTCACTTTTTAGCATAACCTAGCTAGATCATTACTCTAAGAGTAGTGTAGTATGCTGTATGTGGTTTTGAAGATTAAATTACATGGGAAATAATGTGTATAAGGTACCTACACATATGAGACAAAAAACCCCTAAGATTTGAAATTATTAACTACTATTCTCTGTACAAAGTCTTTGCATATATGGATTGTGGTGAATATTAGAGCACATGAAAAAAAGCACATGAGATGAAATGGTTTGTAATATCTGGGAACTAAACCTTTGGGGATAGAAAAAACATGCATATAAAACAATTAGAGAAAAATATTACAAAACTTATTGTATCACTAAATTGTTAAAAATTCTGAAATTCATTTTAGAGCAATCTCTGTCACTTAAGAATTATGGAAAAGGAGGCCTCAAGAAAAGTATTTAGGAACTGGCATTAAACAATAGCAACTAATACAGTAGGAGAGTATTAAGGGTTATGATGAGTTTTATAACATTCAATATCAGTGTAAGGTTTTTTTGGATTCCATTTTGGCTTTATTTTTTTGAGTCAGGGTCTCACTCTGTAATTCTGGCTGGCTTTGAACACACTATATGGACCAGATTGGCCTGGAACTCAATGCAATCCTGCCCCAGTGTCCTGGGTGCTGAGATTACAGTTGTGTGCCACTACATGTGGTTTAGTCCCATTTTGAAGACAAAGGTTTTATAAGGGTCAATGTTAGCTCTCAAAGATAGTAATGCCAAATATATGTTGGTTTTATAAAGATATTTTCTATTTTTCATAATTCTTCTCTCACTTATTACCTGAAATACTGCTGTCAGAAGCAGAAGTGAGAAAATTTAAGTGACTTACCCAAGTTCCTACAGGAAACCATTTGGGAAATCAGTATTAAAAAATTATATGCATGAATGCCCTAGGGTGTTCTTCCCTTATTTCTACATTATAACATTGGTTTTGCTTCTTGATAGATAGAAGGGAGAAAAAGAACAGTGTAGAATTTGTGAATGAGTTCTGAGATATTCATGCAAAACATATAGAGGAAGTCATCAACTTTCAAAGCTACATTAACCGTGGCCATATAGCTAGAAACAATTATTGTCCTGTCCTGTACTGAGGGTGACTCATATCAACAAGGCAACTGAATTCTCACATTGTTATTATTGTGTATCTCGTGATTCATGTTTGTGATGAATTTTGGAATTTCTTCCTTTGGGATGGCAATTAAAGAAGACATTCATGTGGCTAGAGATGGTTCTATTGCTTTGTTAATTCTACAGTAAAACATCACATAAAGGTTACAGGCCATTTTTGTTGAAGAAGACGCAGAATAAACATATATTCTGTGTATGTGTGTGTGCTGAGGATCTCACCAAGGGCTTCATAAGGGCTTGGCAAGTGCTCTATCATTGAGCTAAACTGCCAGTAAATCTAGCTTGCTTCTTTGTATTTAGGGAAACAATATTTTTTCAGATTTTCTTAAACCTCAATTCTATATGGTAATTTCATTAGTTTCTTTTTTAGCTTTCCTGAATGAAATCAGTAATCTCACTTCACCTGGAAGAATGTAAATGACCTGTTACAATCCAGACTGATATATGGTACCAGAAATTGAACTCAGGACCTAATGTTTGCCTGGCAAGCGCTGTGCTGCAAGCATAGCCCCCGCCCAGACTGATACTTTCTGAAGTTAAGGTTGAACATATTTTGCTGTTAACCCTTCCTCTATCGTTGATGGTAATTATGAAAAGCTTATCTTATTGTTCATAACTTTTGGCTATTAATTTCTGACCCCGAGTTGAAACTCAGTAACTGACAAGTATATTAATACAGTTTCTTTACTCGTAAAAGTATTTTAAATAGATTGAGTATATTCAAAACTGAACTCTTTCCCCCCTTAAAAATTATTTATATAATATATATTTTCTCCACTTACTGTTACTGATTTATTTATAGTGATAAAGGAGATTGAAACCAGGGACGTTCTACTTGCCTGTATCTCCAGTCCTCTTCGCCATTATTATTTTTTAAAATTTTGAGTCTTGGTTATAGTGTGTACCTCCCTGTCAGGCAAGCTTTTTCATGACCGCTGTCTCTCTCCTCCCTCCTTTCCCCTCCCTCTCTACTCTTCTCTTCCTCTTTTCCCAGCCTTTTTGTTATTTTATGTTAAGGTTTTCCTGAATTGCCCAGGCTGGACTCCAGTTTGGTATCCTCCTGCTTCTGCCTCCCTATTAGCTGGGTCATCCTGGGGGTGGGGGTGGGGGTGGGGACCGGGGTTCGAACTCACGACCTTGCACTTTCTCAGCAGACACTTGTGCCACGGAGCTATCTCCCCGGCCGCAGGTCATCCTCTTTTTGAGGTCTAACGTCTCACCTTTCTTCCTCATGTGGTATCTGTTACAGAGTCTGAGAAAGATTAGAAGGGCTTTGAGATTGGGGTGTGATATATAATCGGGTTTTGACGGTGATATGTGTACGGTTGTTTTTCGGTGAAACTTACAGAAGTCGCAGATTTACGAAATGCTGTTTGTGAGGCAGGTTATGAGAGTAATGAGCTGGTTCGGGAGACTGGATGTGTTTATGTGTGATTAACCACGTGAGACGTAGAAAGCCATCCCCGCCCCCGCCGGTGTGTGTGAGGGCGGCACCCTGCAGCCTCAGCTTCCACTCGAACCGGAATAACCTGTTGCGAGACCTCAAACACGCGCGGTCACAGGTCGGCGTCCCCAACGCGCGCGCAGAAATCCGCCAGCCGTAGTCGCGCGCTCAGCGCTTGACAGGAGGGCAGTCACGTGGCAGCCGGAAAGCGCCGCTTTGCGACCTCGATGACAGGCAAAACGTGCGACAGCGAGGGCGCTGGCCAACCAGAGGCGGAGGCGGCAGCCAGAGAGGAAGCGGAGGAGGCGGAGGCGGCCGTAGGGTTCGCCCGCCTGCACGTTCACCGGGTTTCCCCGCCCCTGCCGGTCTCGCTGCCGCTGGAGGGAGCTGGGGGCGCGCTGTCGTAACCTGCCCTCATCTTGGCCGGCGGCGGTTGAGACCCGACCTGCCCTACATCCACCTCCCTATCCGCGCGGCTGCGGCGTGGGACCCGGGCGGCTGAAGGTTACCGAGTGCATGAGCGCCTAGCGCCTCCCGCGCTGCCCCGCCCGCCGGGCCGCCCGCCCGCCCGCCGGCTTCCCCGCCAGCCTCTCGGCGCTCGGCGGCGGCGGCGGCGGCGGCGGCGGCCGCCACGGCGATCACGGCCACAAGAGGCGCCGTCTCCCGTCCAGGTGCGCGCTTCGCTCCCGGCGCCGCTGAACTCGGCGGCCGCCATGGCGTCCAACATGGACCGCGAGATCATCCTGGCGGATTTTCAGGTGAAGTATCTGGCCCCGTTCCCCTCCCACCTCTAACCTCGTGGGTTCCTGTGTCAGAAGTGTGGCCTCTTCCCAACATTTGAGCACTACAGTGATGTGTAGTTTAGGCTTCGATATGGTACGTGAGATTGTGTGCGTAATTTATGAGCATATAATTTGTTACTTTGGTTATATAGAATGTATTACGAGTTGAATGAGGATTTTTAGTTGGGGTTAAGATTTTTGGATTACTTGTGTATGTATGTGTGTGTGTGTGTGTGTGTGTGTGTGTGTGTGTGTGTAGTATTTATTACATGGGAAATGTGAACGATTTGGAAATCCTAAGTGTGGGGCCATTTAAGTGTAGTGTGTTTTGGATTGTTCCCCGAGGAGACTGGTGTGTGAGTTATGGATGTGGAGAGTGTTGTTATGAATGTGGTGTATTGTATTAAAGGACAAGTAAAAAGAGCAGAATGATGAGGAATAGGTGATGGGGTTAGCCTGGCATTGTGGTCCATTTCTAGGAAGAAGAACCTTTTGAGACTTTGCGTTCTTGCAGTCTTCGGAAGGTAAGAAGATCAGAAAGAGGCAGACTGTATATTCCAGTGGAGCGCTACAGTGAACTCACACACTTAATAACCAATTCATATTTATGAATTCCCTCCTGTCAGACTTGAATGGGTTCGCCTTTCTCTAGGAATATTTATTCTCTTATGAACCCAGCTGTCCTGACACTGGCATGTAAGTATTTTAGGGAGGGCCTTTGAAATTAGAGCTATATGTGCCAGGAAAGAGTTGAGAGTTAGAAGTGATACCCTGTTAACATTACTTTTGCCTTTTGATGTAGAAAATATTTTAGTGAGTGTTCTTAAAAGTAGACCTCGAGTTGTAGGTTTAGGAATGACTTAAGGTCTTTGCCTGTCTAAATCTTTAGGCATCTCTAATATGTTAAACATATAATTTATTAAGCCAGGCATGTTGGCACTCTGGAGGCTGAGGCAGGAGGATCTCCTTCAGTTCAAGGCCATCCTGGGTTACATAGTGAGTTCAAGGTCAGCTTTACCTGTGTGGGGAGACCCAGTTCCCTGCCCCCAATGTATACAATCAGTGCCAGTTATATTACACTAGTACTCAGTTATTACTAAAATTCAATATATTAGAACCTATTTTGGGGCCCGGCGGGATGGCTCAGTGGTCTAAAGCACCTGCTTGGGAAAGCTTGGGTGGCTTCAGGGACCGCGGTTCAATCCCCGGCACCACATGCTGCACCAGCCCTGCCCTTGGGGCAGGCTGAGCCGGCCATAAAAATGAGTGAATAAACAAACAAAGGTTCTGAAACAAGGAAAAAAATAAAAATAAAAAAATAAAAAGAACCAATTTTACAAAGTGGTGGGTTTCAGTGTGTATTTTGATACATTGTTGTAGTCTTCCCTCATTGTCCCGTGCAATCTAATGTAGAATGCATCCAGTGAAAAAAATCTTTGTACTTCTAGTTATAGTTTTACCTTGTTATAAAATTATGTTCTGATGGACAACAGAAGCATATTTAACTTCATTGGTTGAATTAGTTAAAATTAATGTTACGACTTTAATTGGCACCAAACTTTTTATGTTAATAACTTGTAGCAGCAAACTTATTATTTATGACAATCATTAGATCATAAGGTTTAGGGTTCTTTATTCAAATGTAAACTTATTTCTTGGAGAGCACCAGTTTTTGCTTGCAAACCAAAGTAATTATTTTAATCATTTAAATGTATATTTTAATAATTAATTTGGTAGTAGTGATGATTGAACCCAGGACCTTTGCACTAAGTTACATCCTTAGTCCTTTATTTTTTCTTTTTATTATTTTTTTGTTTTGAGACAGTCTTGCTAAACTTCTAAGTTGACTAGGCTGTGTCAGTCTCATTATCCCAGAGTGCTGGGATCATAGGTGTGTAGCACTATACTTGACTCTATTGATAAATTCTAGTAAGATTTTTCTTTACTTGAATGGATGACACCAGAGTGGTCTTTTAGGCCAATGACTGTGCTGTCCAAAATTGTTTTTAAATAGAAAATAAAAACTAATAGCATTTGCTGTACACAGTTGTTTACTAAATGGTCAGTTAATTTTGTTAACTAGGTAAAATTTTTTTTATTTTAATTTTTTTCTAACTAGGTAAAATACTGATGAATAAAAAATTACTTTGAAAACTGTACACCTGTTAAATGCATTAACTTTTGTGTGTTTAGAAACTTGTAATTGCCTCACAAGTGAAGCCATCAGATCAGTTTGTTTTCATAGTCTTAGTTTAAAATGGATTCTTATTATTTTTTCATGTTCTCTAATTTTTAGGATTAACTTAAAAACAAACATCTAGTTATAGGAAAACAAGGTTATTTATTTTAAAGGTATGTCAAGCTTTGTCATGAACTTTTTTTGTATGACACTGGTTTCTTTTTTTTTTTTTTTTCTTTTAAAGTATGTAGTACAGGGTCTACAGGGTCTTACTACACAGATTGGTCTTATAGTGATTCTCCTGTTTTCAGCCTGCCAAGCACTGGTATTACAGGCTTGTGCCACCATGCCTAGTCTCAATCCTCATCTCAGTGTGCAATGATAGTTTCAAGAGCTCAGGGTGTCTTATCAGAGATCAAACTCAAGACCTTGCACTTACCAGGCAAGTACTTATTCCATTGAGCTATCTCCCCAGCCCAAGAACATAATTTAGAATTTGATCAGATTTAAAGGTGTCAGATTTTTTATTTTTGCTAGGCAATAGGTTCTAGTAATACAATGTTTAATAATGGAAAAGCTTTGAGAAGGGATTTCAAAATCTCCCCCTCCCCTCATTTCCTCTTCTCTCTCCTCCCCTCTCCCTCTCTTTTTTTGGTACTGGGGATCCAACTTAGGATCTTGTACTTACCTGCCAGGCAGGTATTTAGGCCACTGATCTGTCTCCCTGGCCCCACTATTCTATTTTCCGTCCATATGAATTTGACTGCTCCAGGTACCACATATAAGTAGAATCACGCAGTATTTATCCTTTTGTGACTGTCTTATTTCTCATAATGTAAGGTCCCCAAAGTTCATTCATGTTGTAATGTGTCAGAATTTTCTTTCTTATTACAGTTAAATATTGTCCTGTTACTTGTATATATCACATTTTGTTTATCCATTCATCTTCAATGAACATGTGGGCTATCTCTATTTTTTGAGTATTATAAATTGTACTGATGTGGACACTGGTGTGCTGATATATTTGAGTCCCTGCTTTTAAATCCTTTTGAGAATATATCCAGAAGAAAAATTGGTGGATCACATAGTGATTTCATTTGTAGAGTTTGAGGAACTGTTCTATTGTATTTAAAAAAAAATTTTTTTTTAATGAGTAGAACGTATTTATTGAGGGAAAGAAAGCTTCTGACCGAGAGAGAGAGAGAGAGAGACAGGAAGGGGGGTCCCAAGTGGGTGTCCCTCTCTATTGTGTTCCTTTTCTTTTTGTCTTTTTGAGACAGGGTCTTGCTATGCAGTTCAGGCTGGCCTTGTAGCCCAGGCTGGTGTCAAACTCACACTGATCCTCCTGCCTCAGTCTCCAAGTGCTGGGATTACAGGCGTGCGCCACCACACCTGGCTGTCCTTCTGTATTCTATAGTGGCTGCACCAGCACACTTTTGAAGGAAGAGAGTGCCAACATTGTGCTTAATTATTTTTAAATTTAGTTCTGAGCAAATAAGTTTAGAACTTGGAATATTTTACCAAAAATCAGCTTCAAACATATATAATATTAGCACACTGTTACTGTTAAAGGAATGAATAGAATAGTAAGTACACCTACACTTCATCTGGGTAGGACTAGAGAAGAGCATAAAGGAATCTCCAGGGTTTAAAAACAGGAACTGATGATCAATCATGACAACCCCTCCCCTTTTAATGTTTCTACAACAGATGCATTTATTATTATTTTTTTTAGGGAGAGGGCTGGGGAGATAGCTCCGAGGCACAAGTGCCTGCGTGGCAAGTGCAAGGTCGTGAGTTTGAACCCCGGTCCCGCAAAAAAAAAAAAAAAAAAAAAAAAAAATTAAAAAAAAAAAAATAATTTTTTTATTTTTTTCTTGTTTCAGAACTTTTGTTTGTTTATTTATTTTTAGGGCGGGCTCAGCCTGCCCTGAGGGCAGGGCTGGCACAGCATGTGTTGCTGGGGATAGATAGAACAGCAGTCCCTGCAACCGCCCAAGCTTTCCTAAGCAGGCGCTTTAGACCACTGACCCATCCTGCCAGGCCCCTACAACAGATGCATTTAGGTGAAAGTCCCAAATATTACTCTTTTAGTAATTGAATTCCTTAACAGTTTTCTTTGTTTACAAAGATTGATTTATGAAATATACTTTTGAAATTTATTTGGTTTGCTTACAGATGTTAAAGTAGTTATCCAAACAGTTACAGTTGCTGTCATATAATCTTAGTAATGTTAATTACTTCATATATATATATATTTTTTTTCTTTTCTTTTTTTTTTTTTTTTTTTTTTTTTTTTTTTTTTTTTTTTTTTTTTTTTTTTTTTTTTTTTTTTTTTTTTT
>PVJA010002910.1:27500-50269 GCA_004027025.1 Myocastor coypus | reverse complement strand
CACAGCATGTGGTGCCGGGGATTGAACTGTGGTCCCTGCAGCTGCCCAAGCTTTCCTAAGCAGGTACTTTAGACTACTGAGCCATCCTGCTGGGCTCCTCATATTTTGTTTTAGATGGACCGAAAAAATGAATTTCTCTCAACACCCCTTTAACCCGTGAAATTTCTTTTTCATTTTTCATTATTACCACATGTTTACTGTATATAATGTGATAGGGACATGCACTTAACATATCTTAATTCTTTTTGTTCCCCTTCCTTCCCCTTGCTGTCACTTCCTCCACCTGTATCCCATCTTTTTTTGTATGAGTGTAGGACTGGGGATTGAACTCAGGTTGTTGCGCTTGCCAGGCAAGTGCTTATTCTAGGCCCTCCCTTCTTCCATTTACAGAAGATCTATCTTCCTGTTTTCTATTACATATCTTTTGTTTTATTTCTAAAATTATTTGTACTTTGGACTTCTCATATAAGAGATGTTATGTGATATTTAAGCTTATTGGATCTATTTCACTTAACATTATAGTCTCAAAGTCCATCTATTTTTCTACAAATGACCAATTTTCTTTATGGCATAGTAATACTCCACCATGTATAAATACTAAATTTTCTTTATCCATTCATTTATTGATAGCTAATAGAGGCCACTTTCCAAGATTGAGCTTGAGAAATGTGGTACTATAAGCATATAGGTATGCTTGTATCATGGTAGTATGATGTCTTTAACTCTTGGAATGATACCAAGAAAGGGAGTTGCTAGGTTGAATGGAATTTTTAGTTTTAGTTTTTTGAGACATCTCCATGCTGATTTCCAGAATGATTTAACTAGTTTAGTTCACATTTCCACCAACAATGTAGAAGAATATGCCTACCCCAGCCTAACCAGAGGGTTTTTTTTTTTTTTTTTTTTTGGTGTTAACTATTCTTCCTAGCATAAGATTAAATGTTTATGTTGTTTTAATATTCATTTCTCTAATGGCCAGAGATGTTGAGCATTTTTTCAGGTATTTGTTGGCTATTTTTGCATTTCTTCTGAGTCTTTCATTTTGGTGAACCTGATTTTCTTGAGTTCTATGTAGATTCAAGACATTGGATCCCCTTCACCTTTTAATTATTGCCATGTTAATTTCCTTTTCCTCTAAGATTAAAATTTCATAAACATTTTCTTTTTTTAATGTATTTCAGTAGAGGGACTATAGGGTCTCACTACACAGAAAGGACTCCTAGTGATCCTTGTATTTGTACCATCACATCCAGTCTCAGTCGCTGTTTCAGAGCACCCCTGGGGTGGGGCCAGCAAGGCACACTTGGGGTTGAACACCAGACCTGCACCAGTCTAAGCAAGTGCTTTAGTCAGCTGAGCTATTTGGCCAGCCCTATAAACATTTTCTTTGGGAACAAAAAGGTGACATAACTGTTTAGTCTTATATGTTGGTCTCTTACATTTTATTATTTTTGTTTCTCTATTGCTAATAATATAGAAAGAGATCCTAGCTATACTCAAGTAAGGAACAGTGTTCGCTGGTAATACTTTCAGACTTACTTAGAAATAAAAAATAAAGCCTTATCTGCCTGATTGGAAAATATTCTTTCTGATTTTAGTTCCTGTTGTCATAGATTAACAGTTCACACACACACACACACACACACACACACACAAACACACACACACTTTCGTTGCTGAATATTGAACTTTTGGCCTTGTACATGTTAGGCCAGTGATCTGCCACTAAACTGCATTGCCATCGTGCCTTTGTTTTCCCTTCTTGGGAGAAGTAATACATTTAGTGCTTCTATTACTGTATAAATTTTACTATAGTAGATTGTCACGATGAACTTTGTAAGTAGTTTCTGTCCGTTTGTGGCATTCTTCTTTCTAAATAAAGTTTTGGATTTCCTATCTTTCTTTTTGAGTTTGACACAGTTATTTTGTAGAAGGAGTATGCTAGAGTGTGGACACAGAAATATTATCAGTAGTGATGCTTGTGATGATGTGGAACAGATCAAATTAAGTATATCCATGAAACGTGTTTCATTGTGAGAAGTTACTCTGGGTAGGAGATTGAATACTTTGGCCACAAATAAATATTACTACCTGTCCTTTTATTCCCCCTTTCCTTTTCTATCCTCTTTTTTTTTTTTTTTAAACAAACAAACAAACAAACAAAAAACATTTAATTAATCAGGTTTTTTTTTTTTTTTTTTTGTGTGTGTGTGTGTGTGTGTGTTTTAGGGAAGGGTCTAGATCAGATTCGTATTGATCTGCCTATTTACAGCTTCACAAGAGCTGGGATTACCGGTGTATGCCACCTTGCCCAGTTTCAGTTGCTGTCTCAGCATGTGCAGGGGTGGGGGTTGGTAGGGGGACAGGGCTGGCACTGCAGGCCTGGGGATCAAACTCCTAACCCCTGTGCCTTTAATCCACTCTAGATGTTATTTTAAAGTTGGCTTTTTTGGACAGGGGATCAACTCAGGACCTTGTGCTTGCTAGGCAGGTGCTTATGCCTCTGAGCAATATATATGGCTATTTTCATTTTTGACAATTTAAAATATTTATTTTTTCAAGAGAACTTCTGACATCTATTTAAGGTTGTTATTTTTCCATTATAGAAATTGCAGATGAATTGTTCAAACTTATGGGTTGGTTTGGAACAAGATTTTGTTCAGAAACATTTTAGAGCATTTATTTTATAGCTAATTTTTCAGGATATCTAATTTTTCAGGTAGCTTTGCCTTCTTAAGGAAAACAGACCAGCTTTCATAAGTTTCTCCAGGTGAGGAAGCTTTTGTATGAAATAAGTTAACAGGAAAGATTCGGGTGTCTTACTCCAGCTATTTGGGAGGCTGAAGCAGGAGTACTGATCACTTGAGCCCACAGGTTTGAGACACAAGCCAGGCTAACAGTGAACCTCTTTCTGATAAATTAGTGGTAGTTAGACAAGTAATAGACATACAGGAAGGAAGGAAGAGAAAGCTGGTATTTTGATCATTCCTAAGCTACCACTTAGTATCATGCTGCTTAGCTTTTAAATGGTTAAAAGCCTTGAAATGAACACAAGAGTGTATTTGCTAAGCAAAGTTGGGTTGATGCCTATTGTTTGCTTGGCTTTTTATGGTCTCTCTACATCAGGGATTAACAAACTGTTTTGCAAACTTTCTGTGTGTTTTGGTAAATAAAGATTTATTGGAATGTAGTTACATGTATTTGTTTACCTGTTGCCTGTGTTTGCTTTGTTGCTTCCATGATGGAAGTAAGTAATTGAGAATCACAGAGAGAGAGAGGGAGAGGGATAGAAAGAAGGAGGGAAGGAGGGAGGGAGATACAGGTGGATCACTACAAATTTGATCTAGACCCTTCCCTAAAATACAGATTCTTTCTAGGTTTTAGTGACATCAAAGCTAAAACATTTGAATGTCTCCTTAGGGCTTAGTTGTTAGAACTTTGGTAGGTGTACTAGCTGTAGCTGTAGTGGTTTATTTTGGCTATGGTTCTCTTGAATAAGACTTTAGACTTTAGTTGCTCTAGTTACTCAAACTGTGGAAAGAAGGTCTGCCTGAGTTCTGTCTAGGTTAAGAGGCACTAGAGCAGACCAAATACAGTTTAGATAATTACTTGGAAGCACTAGGGTTGAGAATATTAATTATAATTCAGCTAATTGATTTAGGGAAGGAGTGAACAAATACTGTAGTCTGAGGGTCATACATTACCTGTTTTGTTATGAACTTATATTGGAGTGGCCATTCATGCTTGTTTACATGTGTATTTGACCAATTTTATCCCTAATGGCAGGCTTGAGTAGTTGATTGCATTCCTGTTATGCCTAAAATATTTGCCATGAGTTTTTATGTGGAGGTTTGCTGATCCAGATCAGTGATGAGTTCTGTTCTCCAGGGAATATTATGCAATGTTGGAGAAACTTTTGACTGTTATAGCTGGAGAGTGCCATTGGTTTGTAGTTCCTAGAGGCTAAGGATGCTACTAAACATTTTGTAATGCACAAGATGCCCTTCCTACTTGAAGAATTTTCTGGTTCTAAATTTTGATAGTGTTGAGAAACCTTGATCTAAGTCAGTAGTTCTCAAACTTTAGTTTGCAGCAGGATAACTGGGAGGACTAGTTAAACTATAAGACTTCTATCCTGAAGTTTTTGATTTAGTGGATGTGAGATCAAATCTGCAGATCGGCAAGTCAGATTCCCAGTTTATGCTCACGTCATTTATTTAAGAATTGTGCTTGAGAACCATGGATGTAGATGATTTTTGGAATTCCATTCATTCCTTTTTTTCTAATTTTTGTGATATACATTTAAATTATACAATTCCATTTCTGTGACTTTGGAAAATAGAGTATTTTCTTGTATGTTTGATGCTTACACTGTTTGATGAGTCCATGTCTTTTGACTTATCTTTTGTGTCTCTGGAAAATTTCTATTCATTTTTCAAAGCTTACCAGCTATCTTTAGCTTATACTATTCATACTCTGTGCCCAGTTAGGGTGAATAGTTTATTCATATGTGTCTTATACATGTTTCTCTTTTGAGTCATGTTAGATTGTCAGTCATCAGTTGACATGATGTTCTGTACTGCCAGCTCTTCAGGTAAACAACTAACTGCCTAGGTCTTAACAGTCTGTTCTGACAGTATGTTGTAAGATGTACTCAGTGAATAGTTTTTACTGTAGGCTATTTGTCTAGGTTGTTATGGTACAAACAGGATAGAATTATAAATTTTCATCTATTTTTTACATTTCCTATTTGTCAACATGATTTTCAATAGTAAAATCTGATGCTGAAAAAAAATCCAACTAATCTTATTCAAGTTATCTGTAGGTAGAGAAGTGCAAAACATCTTTCTGGTTTAGCTTTACCGAAGGGGCTGAGTTAGGTAATATGACAAGATGTTAGGCTTGAGGCCAAGAACCTTGTAAAATTTCAATACAGTTACTAAATTGTGGTATCATTTTGTTCTCTTCTTCTGTATGTATGATGCTGGGTTTTTAATCTACAACATTGTGCATGTGAGATAGAAGCACTCTACCACTGAGCTGCATCTATGGTCCTCAAACTTTTTTTTCTTTTGCTTTTGGTGTCTTTTTGAGACAGGGTTTTCATGCAGTCTGTCCTTGAACTCATTTTATAGACTAGCCTACCCTTGAACTTGCAACCCTCTTTCCTCAGCCTCCTGAGTCCTGAGGTTACATGAATGTGCCACCATACATGCTTCAAACTGTTTTCTAAGGCAGAAATTTAAATTTCAAATAAAAATTGTTTACCATGTTAATCACTAATTCAGTTTAAAGTCATTTTGAGGGCTGGCCAGATAGCTGAGCAGACTGAAGTGCCTGCTTAGGTAGACCCAAGGACTGGGGTTCAATCCCTGGCATTCCATGCTGACCCAGTCCCTGGGGTGCACAGAGACAGTGATGGAGACTGGACTTCGTGGCGTGAGCCTGTTATCCTAGTGCTTGGGAAGCTGAAACAGAATCATTAGGAGTCCCTTCTGTGTAGTGAGACCTTGTAGATCCTGTACTAAATACATTAAAACAAAATGTTATTTTGACAGATAATTTCAAAAGCAGTCTAGTTAACAGAATACTTACATCTTTATGTTTATTTGTGGCTATAGGGGAATTACTGGTATTGGAAGAATGAAATACCAACTTGTTTGTAAAGGAAGGCCAAAGAGTTTTGAGGTTATGTGTATCCTAATTGCTTTAGAGTTAGGTTAGAATCAGTTAAATTTTTTTCTTTGTTTTTTGCAGTTCATCCTGATCCCTATGATTCTTTAATATTTAGGTATAATAAAAGAGTGTTAGTGAGATGAAAGCTTTTTATCTTGTGCCCTTGTGATTCCCTGCCCTGTTTTTCTCCAAGAGAAAATAGTGATTGAGTTTTTTTACTCTTTAAAAAACTTTCTGCAAAGCTTTATTCCAGAGGGGACTCAGTCCTTGGCAGCTACCTCCCTCATGGCGGCAGCCGTTGCTCTGTTCCTCATGCTTCCTCTTGGTGTGGATGTGCATCCCCATCCTTTTCTTGATGAACTTGGTGCCTTTGTCCTTGGAGACCTTGAGCAGCTCCATAGCATGCTGCTTATGGGGGTAGGAGAAGCTGCACACCTTCTGGATCTCATCCTGCACAAACTTAGAGTGTTTGGTGAGGTGTCCACAAGATGTGCCTCCATTTGCTCACATTCTTAGTCACCTGTGGCCCTTGTTGAGGCCAAAGGCCATGTAAAAGCGTAGAGTAATGGTTACTGTTCTTTAGTGGTTGCTGTGATGGAAGGTGAGCTTGTTTTTTGAAGTCAATTTTATTTTATTTTTTAAAAGAATTATTTATTTATTTATTTATTGTTTCAGAACGTTTATTTGTTTATTCACTCATTTTTATGGCTGGCTCAGCCCGCCCTGAGGGCAGGGCTGGTGCAGCATGTGGTGCCGGGGATCGAACCGCAGTCCCTGCAGCTGCCCAAGCTTTCCTAAGCAGGCGCTTTAGACCACTGAGCCATCCTGCCGGGCCCCTTGAAGTCAATTTTAAATGTATCCTTTGGCATCTGGTTAAAGCGAGGTGCAAACACAATTAAGTAGTCATATTTCAGGCTTATTTATTACATTTCAAGTTTAATGGGAGAATAGTAATATTAATTTCAGGTGTGTTTGACTACAAAGTAAAGCCAGAAATCTTTTACAACCATGTATCTCATGGGGATGATAGGCAGTACTCAAAGTTTTATAAGCTAGGCATGTTAGTATGTAACTATAGTCCCAGCTACTTACAAGACTCAGATGTGAGGCTTGCTTGAGTTCAGAAATTTGAGGTTAACCTGGATGAAAGATTAAAACCTCATTTCAGACTTGCAGAAAAGAGGTGAATGTCTTCTTATAACACTTATTTATTAAGATAGTTGGAAAAAAGTACATAGTTTCTTAAAATTATGAAATATGCATGAAGTTTACTTGAATTTTAAATAGAGAATGAGATTTCTAAAAGTATTGTAAAATGAATATGACTTGTTTCTCTTTGAGTCATCTGTACTTCAATAGTGGAACATGTTTTGTTTCTTGTACTGCTGTAGCTACATAACTCCAGTAGTGGGAAAATTTATTATTGGTTACTTTTTGTTTCTGTCTTTCTGAGGTGGGTTTTCACCATGCAGTTCAGGGTGTGAACTGACTTTGAGCTCACTTTGTATTCCAGGCTTGCCTTGAACTCACATTACTTCTCCTGCTTCAGCCTCCCAACTACTGGGATTACAGGTGTGTGCTACCACACCCAGCAGGAAAATTTAAAAAGTACTACATTTTACCGTGTTATCCTTTGTAAAGTGAATGAACAAGGGTAAACAATGAGGAAGAGGGATGGGGAAAAAAGAATTAAGATATATTATGTACAGGTACAAATTCCCTAAGATGAATGTGATCTTGATGTATGGCAAATATGGACTAACAATAAATAAATAAATTTTAAAAGCAAATTTTTTAAAAGCCATTTAAAAAAATTTCTTCATGTTTTTGTAGCTTTTATCAGTAAAGCTTTTCTGATGTTCCTAGGTATTTTGATGAGACTAATAGAGGAGTCAGAGGAAAATAGCCAAGCAGGGAAGCAAGCAAAAAGCCAAATAGTTTGTTGATGGTTTACCTTAAACCTGTGTGTGACAATGATAGCTATTGACAAGTCTTAGTTCTTCAACTTCTGATTACTTTCTTACTGTATTCTGTATCTCACTTTACATTTATCAGTGTAACTAATTGTGGTAGTATAACTTTGTCTTAATGCTAAGGACTTTCACCTTGTTTTTCTGGGAATGCTTTCACTTTTTTGGTATATTCTACTGACCTTTGTCTTTGTTAATGACAGGCTGTTTGAGTTGCCACTTAGAAGACTATAGGTTGGCAGATTAAAAAGCTCTTTAAGTTTGTGAGCTGTAGGAGGAACAAATTATAGCTGATTTCAGATCATCTGGATCACTCATGTAGGTACCTACAGTAGGGTCCATTTTCTTATAAAGCACACTGGAATCAAGTGTTGGATTGAGTCTACATTGCTATTTTTGTCTGTGTTCATCATTGCATCAGTTGTGACAGATCATTAACCATTGTAAGTTGGACATAAAATAAAGGACTGTGTTTCTGGTGTACAAGGTACCATTACATGCCAGCTTATGACTCATGCCAAAAGTTTTCTCCTTGTCACATGATGAGAGAAATCAAGGCGTGGAGCCCCATGTGTTCCTAGCAGAATGAATCTATTGGATGTTGTACTTCTTGGAGCTATCATTGGGACCTCAGTTTTCCTGTTCCAGTCCAGTCACCTAGCTCTGGCCATACCATTTTGATCCTAGAAATTAATGTTATGCGTTTGATTTTTTTGACTATCTGAGATATGACTGTGATGCATGTTTTATTTCAAAAGCTGCTCAGTAGTGAGCCGTAGTCCAGATATTTGATAACTTGCTCATGTTTCCTGCCATCCACAGATGTGGATGAGTAGTGAATATTTTATATCCTTCATTTATTTCTTAGTTTACACATTTTAGTCAGTTTGCTCACTGAATGTCACTGGCCTCAGAAAGGGTTCACTTTGTCTTGATCAGTTTCTCAGTAATGATCAGGACAGAAGGGACAATGAAATCAAACAACTTTATTTTAAAAATTCCAGATTCCTCCCTGACCATTTCTGGGCCATGTATTGCTGTTTTTTCATATTTCTGCCACTGGACATTCCCCTTCTTTTGTCTTTTCTTTCTCTTCTTTTTTCCTTTCTTCTCTTCCTCCTTTCCTTTTTCTTTTAGTTTAAATTTGGGCCCTTGTGTGCCCTAAGCAGACCCTATAGTACTGAGCTGCTGCCCCCAACCCTGAACATTTTAGTTTGCCAGTTAGATTGCCAAATGCCTTAGCTGTAGTCTTGGAATAAAACTGGTAATTTGTAATGAATTAACTTTCTATACTAAAATAAAGACAAGTATTGGGGGCTGGGGAGATAGCTCCGAGGCACAAGTGCCTGCTGGGCAAGTGCAAGGTCGTGAGTTCGAACCCTGGTCCCACAAAAAAATAAATAAATAAATAAATAAAATAAAATAAAATAAAATAAAGACAAGTATTATTGTGGCAAGAAGTGCCCCCTCCATTTTTCTTTTCTTTTCTTTTTTCAAAAAATGTGTTTTGTGCAGGGCCTCACTATGCAGCTCAGACTTGTAATGATTCTCTTGTTTTGAAGCCTCTCAGCGCTGGGATTTCAGGCATATACCACCACACCTGGACTCAGTCACATCACCTTGCCTGGTGGTAGGGTTGGTGTAGCCTGGGGTGGCAGGGATCAAACCCCAGTCCCTTTGCTTGCCCAATTAGGTGCCTAGTCCACTGAGCTATCTTGCTGGCCCCACCACTTTTCTTTTTAACTAATTTTTTTTTAAGTAACTAAGACACCAATTAATGTTATGTTTTATTTTTTAAAAAATTTTATTTATGTATTTATTTAATTTTATGGCTGTCTCAGCCTACCCTGTGGGTGGGGCTGGCAGAGCATGTGGTGCCAGGGAACGAACTGCAGTTCCTGTGGTTGCCTAAGCTTTCCTAAGCAGGTGCTTTAGACTGCTGAGCCATCTTGCCAACCCTTTTTAACCAATTTAACAAAAGCTGAAACCAGAAAAGGTACATAAGACATATTGATATATTAAGCAAAAAGAAAAAACAAAACAAAACAAAAGAATACTATTTTTTGTGTGTATTGATAATGATATGGCTTTAAAATGACTTTATTTATTTGTATGTATTATGTATTTGGTACGAGGTCTCACTGTGCAGCTTGGACTCATAGTGATTGATCCTCCTGTTTTCAGTCTCCCCAGAGCTGGGATTACAAGAGTGCACTATCACTCTGGACTCAGTGGCCAGATCATTGTGCCAGGGGATAGGGCTGGGGTGGCATGCAGTGGCGGGGGTCGAATCCTGGTTCCTGCATTTGCCTAAGCAGGCACTTAGTCTGCTGAACTATCCTGCCAGACTTTATCCTAGTAGAACAGACTATTATAATAATATTTAAATATAGTTTGTTTGCTTTAAGAATGGGAATACTACAGAAATTATTAGTCTGCATGCTTACATATGTGTGGAGAACAGGTAAAGTTTCAGTGTGAATTATGTCAAAATGAAGTATATTAATCTGCCAAAGAGTGACCACTTACATTTTTGGTGTCTGTTAGGATTTTTGTTTCTTTTATTTTTTTAATCCATCCAGTGTATGTGTGTGTGTAGTGTGTGTACAGTGTGTGTGTGTGTGTGTGTGTGTGTGTGTGTGTGTGTGTGTGTGTGTAGCAGAACTTCAACATTTCTGGGGATCAGATCCTGAAGGCATCCTGAATTAGTTTTAATAGAGTTATTCTTTGAACATCACTGGAGCCATAGATAGCTGACCCTAGGACTCATTTTCATATGCATTCTTACTGAGTTCCTTCACTTTGCTTGCCAGGAGCATCTTGCAGTTGCTATTTGTTGCCCAGGGGTAGGTACAAAACTGTAGACTTATGGCTGTTAGTTGTTTTCCACTTGGTATGGCAATTCCAGGTGGGATGTTCTGAGCTTACCATACAAAGTGTTTACTCAAATATGTTGGCATTGTGTTAGGATAAGAGAGATGGGTATATTGCAGTGTTTTAGGTGGTACTAGTGACAATCTTTAATTAAAGAAAGAGTGTCTGATTCTTGCTTTAAATCAGTATGTACTGATGATATGTGACTCAGTTGTGCAGCAGGTATTTGAATGAGTTTACATGTATTGTGCTGTTAGACTGTCTATCTTCTTGTTTGCCTACACTACTTATAATACTTACTGTAATACAAATGGAATTTAAGTAGTACTTTTACCATATAATGATACATTCCGTATATGTTCAGTAATGATGCAACTTTTTTGGAATACTTACGGGAATACTAATTGCAATAGAGGCATGCTTGAGCACACAACACCCTACTTTTAACTGTTTTTGATCACACCTTGTAAAGACATGGAAGGACTTCCAGAACTGCTTAGTAAAGTATCAAGAGTGGTGGGATAAGTATGTTTGAAGTAAGAGGGAGTATTTTTAGGAGTATTAATAGTATTCTTTTACTGTAATAACTTAAATAGTTGCTGTATGTTTTGATTATTCTCTTGTATTTAGTAGGCTTGTTGGTTTTTTTTTTTTGAAGAATTTTTTTATTTTATTTTTTTCTTGTTTCAGAACTTTTGTTTGTTTATTTATTTTTATGGCTGGCTCAGCCTGCTCTCAGGGCAGGGCTGGCACAGCATGTGGTGCCGGGGATTGAACCGCGGTCTCTGCAGCCACCCAAGCTTTCCTAAGCAGGCGCTTTAGACCACTGAGCCATCCTGTCCGGCCCTTGTTGGTATATTTTTATTTTTATAAAAATCAGTTTATTGACATAAGCTAACTGGGGCTTGTTGTTATTAGTACCAACAATATTAACTCTGTCAGGGATTAGGCAAGCTAGGAGCAGTTTCTCAAAGGAGACTGATAACTTACTGGCCACTTACTTGAATCAGTGGTTCTTCTTACTACCTGACTCATTTGGCCACAGTTCTAAAGTGAGTGTGTTTATATGCTATTTGTGCACCTGAAAGGTGGATCTTGGGAATGGAACAGTATTCCCAGAATTTGAAGTAGAATAAAATGGACTTTCCCCCAATTTTGCACATTGCATTACTATTAGTATCATTACAGTTCTGATACATATTGAATGTATTAAAACAGTGGTTCTCAACCTTTCTAATGCCGTGACCCACAATACAGTTCCTCATGTTACGGTGACCCCAAACCAAAAAATAATTTTGGTGGCTACTTCAAAACTGTAATTTTGCTATAGTTATGATTCGGAATGTAAATACCTGGTATGCATTATGTATTCTCATTGCTATAAATCAAACATAATTTAAACAGTGATTAATCACAAAAACAATATTTAATTATATGTTGAGAAATATTTATTACTAATTCCAATAAATAACACTTCACTATGGCATAGCATGGGTTTAAATATGTATTTTCCAATGGCTTTAGGTGACCCCTGTATTTTGGTTGTTTGACCCCCGCTGGGGTTGCGACCCACAGGTTGAGAACTGCTGGTTTAAAATCTCCCAACAGTGAGACATGAAATTAGCCTACTTTTTGTTGCTTATAACACATTAAGGAAGTTCTTCAGTTTGTAGAGAAATGATCTAGATGGAAACATGGATCTATGAAGCAGTAGAAATGGGATTTATGTGAGTGAATAATATAAAACTATGTTATGTGGAAATAAGTGTGTATGTATATATATGTATATATGACAGCAGTAGCAAAAGTAAATGGACTTTTATAAGGTTCTTACGTGGTGTGGGGTATGGTAATATTAGGACAGGGTAGATAGGTAAGTCATGGATACTTTTTGTAATTCTGAACAACTACTGATAGAAATATAGTTAAAAAACTAGTAGAAGGTCAAAATGAAATAGTAAAACCATAATTACCCCCTAATGAATGCAGATATGAAGAAATAACAATAAAAACAACTGGTCAGGTAGAAAACAAAAGCAAACTCAGCTATGTTAATAGTTACCTTTTTTTTTTTTAAATTTTATTTATTTATTTATTTCTTGTTTCAGAACCTTTATTTGTTTATTCACTCATTTTCATGGCCTGCTCAGCCCATCCCGAGGGCAGGGCTGGCACAGCATGTGGTGCCAGGGATCAAACTGCAGTCCCTGAAGCCGCCCAAGCTTCCCCAAGCAGGCACTTTAGACCACTAAGCCATCCCACTGGGCCCCAATAGTTACCTTTGCAATAAGTACACTAAAGAATAATAAAGATGAAAATATAAAGATCAGTTAGTCCGGAAATAAAAGGAAAAAGATACTGTGCAAGTCTTAATAATAATAAAATTAGTGTGATTGGTTTTTTGTTTTGTTATATATATACTGGTGATTGAACCACAGTGCCTTCACCCTGAGCTTCTCTACTCTAGTTCTTCTAAATTTTTTAAATCTTGGGACAAGGTCTTACTAAGTGGCCAAGTTACCCACTTTAGGCTTGAACTTACAATCCTCCTGCCTCAGCCTCCAGAGTGCTGTGTTTGTAGGTATGTGATGTCATGCCTGGCTTGGTGTGATTAATTAACATCAAATCAAGTAGACTTCAAAATAAGATATGTTAGCAGAAACAAAAAGTTGTTTTTCTGTTTTCTAAGCCTGAGCTGGCCCCCTTTTGTTTTTCTTTTTTAAAATGGGGTTTTGGGGCTATAATGATTGGCACTTTAGCTATATTATTATTAGTCCTTCAACAGCTTTATAATTGTTATTTTGTATGGGTGAGAAACTGAGGATCTGAGAGACTAATAAGATCTCTGAAGTCACTGGGCTAGTTAATGGCTAGGCTTGTGTTTGAAGACAGTTGAACTTTAATTCAGACTTGACTTTTTAAAGACCTTACCAATATACCTTCCTATTGGTACTGTATCTGTGCATTGTGTTTATATAAACATAGTTAATTGGAAAACTGTCCTGAGTTCACCATGGACATCATTATTGAATGAATGAAGTTTAAAAAAGCCTTTTGAATCCATCCACATATAGGCCATAAAAATAGCTATATTCAAATGTCATTATGGGGTGTGATTGAGTTTTCAATGTTGGCAATGATTTTACAACTCATTAGTACATTTTAAAGAGACCCTTCTCCTGAAATGTTCTGTCATTAACTGTAGCCCCAAATTTCCCTGAGTGTTAATCTGCTAGTATTTTGGTTAACTAAAAAAAAAAGTTTAGATCATTGGAGTCTACTTTGAGAAAAGAATCATCACCTTGTTTTCTGTGATTCTTCATGTAATAAATTGCCTATGACATGTTATTTGCCTTTTAGGTTTTTTCACTGTAAATTATTATCTTTTTTAGTCTTTTTTTTTTTTTTTTTTTTGTCTTTTTGAGACAGGGTCTTGGTATGCAGTTCAGGCTGGCTCTGAACTCACTTTTGTAGCCCAGGCTGGTCTCAGACTTACACTGATCCTCCTGTCTCAGCCTCCCAAGTGCGCCACCACACCTGGCTCCTTTTTAGTCTTCATATCTTTTTTTCTTGTGTGTGTGGGACTGAGGTTCAAACTCATGACCTTGTACTTGCCAGGCAGGCACTTATGCCATGGAGCTATCTCCCCAGCCTCATATTTGTGTTGTTGGTTGGGTGAATACTTACAGGTAATAGCATGGTAATTTATAGTAATGTTATAAAACAGCTAACTATGATTTGTTTCTGTTTATTATGTTTCTACAAGTACATGATTTCCTGAAATGTTGTAAAACTTGTATATGAAGACTCTAGCATTTATGTGGTAAATGATAGACACTCAATAAATACTTTTAGTAGTTCTATTACTAGTTTTTCAGGGCCCAGCAGGATGGCTCAGTGGTCTAAAGTGCCTGCTTAGGAAAGCTTAGGTGGCTGCAGGGACTGTGGTTTGATCCCTGGCACCGCATGCTGCGCCAGCCCTGCCCTTAGGGCAGGCTGAGCCAGCCATGAAAATAAATAAATAAACAAACAAAAGTTCTGAAACAATAAAATAAAATAAAAAACTAGTTTTTCAGTTACTTTTCCTTTCAAATCTTATGTGAAAATGAAATTTCTAAGATATGTTAAATGTTTGTTCCCTCTTGTGGATAGAAATAATTAGCCTTTAAAATGAATCTCTTATCTAGATATTTGTTATCAAAGATGTTCTGTACCCAGTGTGTAAAAATTTACCAAATTTTTCTTTTTGGAGAAATATTAATAATTCAATAAATATTCTGGTTTATATATATATTCATAAAACATCCAATAATTATTAAGATATTTATTTTTAACTGGATAATATTTGTATATACCAAATTATGTTTCAGTCAACAATTGACTGCATATGGAGTGGTGCTGACAAAGTTCCAATAGAACTGGAAAATTCCTATTTCCTAATGATACTATAGCTATTGTAACATTACAGTGCAAACTATAATAATCCTTGTTTGTGTTGATGTTGGCGTAAACCTACCATGTCATACAATGATGTGTGGTCCGTAATACTTGATACTATAGTAGACAACAATTTTACAGATTTTGGTATTTGTTGTGCTATACTCTACTTTTTATTATTTTAGGATATACTTCTACTTACACAACACTGATTATAGCAATATACCTTGTTAACCAGCGGTTCTCAACCTGTGGATCACGATCTCTGCAGGGGTTGAACGACCAAAAAGCAGGGGTTGCCTAAAGCCATTCCAAATCATAACTGTAGCAAAATTACAGTTTTGAAGTAGCCACCAAAATTATTTTTTGGTTTGGGGTCACTGCAACATGAGGAACTGTATTGTGGGGTCACGGCATTAGAAAGATTGAGAACCACTGCTGTAAACACTGTCAGTAGCCTCAAACATCTTGTAATGACAGCATGTCTTGATTGCATCAGAAGGGCACATCATGTTCCATCTAGGTTTAAGTCCATCCTATGGTATTGTACAGCAGCTCAATTCTCAGAATATATCCCCATTGTTAACAGTGTACAGCTCTACTTACATAAAAATTTAGGTAATACTTTTGAATTCATCTCTTCCATTTTCATAAAATAACTTCAGATTCTAAAACGATGACATATGTATTGTTGAATAGTCTACAAGAGTATTGTTCAGTGTTTGATTTTCCAACAATGATGGAAAGTATTCCTTGTTTTGATAAAAGTAAAACTGCCTTAGTCATTTTAATAATCCTCATGTTTTTTAAATTAGAATGCCTAATCAGATTTTTATTTTTTGTGTTTTAGGAAAGACTACAGGCTGTTCAGGGTCTACACTACTAGATTGGACTAATAGTGATCCACCTGTCTACAGCTTCCCAAGAGCTGGAATTACAGGTGCTTGACAACTCACCCAGTCTCAATTCCCATCTCAGTGTGCCCTAGACCCCAGCAGGCCTGAGGATTGAACACCCTACCCCTGTGCCTGCTTGCAGGTGCTTTAATCCACTGAGCTATTTGGCTGGAAATAGAAAAATGAAAAAAGGAAGATTTAGGGAGATTTTTAAAAAGTAGAAAATATTTTCAGGGCCCGGTGGGATAGCTCAGTGGTCTAAAGCGCCTGCTTAGGAAAGCTTAGGTGGCTGCAGGGACTGTGGTTCGATCCCCGGCACCACATGCTGCACCAGCCCTGCCCTCAGGGCAGGCTGAGCCGGCCATAAAAATAAATAAATAAACAAACAAATGTTCTGAAACAAGAAAAAAAAATATTTTCAGTTGGTGATGGACACCTGTAACCCTAGTACTCTGGATGGCTATAGAAGGAAGATTATGAGTTTACAACCAGCTTGGGAAACTTGGCCATGTAGATACTATCTCAAAGCATGAAAGGATAGGGATTCAGTGCAAAAGTCCAGGGTTAAGTCCTTCATACAAAACAACAATGATGACAAAACCAAAATGCTCCTCCAGCCCATAATACCTTTTTTTTCTGTATTTAGGACAGAGTCTGTAGGATCTCACTACTTAGATTGGACTCATGGTGATTCTCCTGTTTTCAGCCTCCCAAGTACTGGGATTACAGGTGCGTGCCACCATGCCCAGTTTCAGTTGCCATTTCAGCACGCCCTATGGGCAGGCTGGCATGGCACACTGGGGATCGAACCCTAGCTCCTGTGCTGTGCCTAAGCAGGTGCTTTTGTCTGCTTAGCGATCAGACTGGCCCATTCTGTTTAATTTTTTGAGGATATAGTGGGCTGTTGTCACCTTATAAAATGTACTTAGTCTGGGTTTTTTTTTTTTTTTTTAAAGAGTAGCTTTTTCTGTGTACATCATTTTTCTGCTATTTAAGATAACTTCTTAGCCAGGTGTGGTGGCGCACGCCTTTAATCCCAGCACTCGGGAGGCCGAGGCAGGCTGATTGGTGCAAGTTCGAGACCAACCTGGGCTACAAAAGTGAGCTCAAAGTCAGCCTGAACTGCATAATGAGACCCTGTCTCAAAAAGACAAAAAAAAAAAAAAAAAAAAAAAAAAAAAAAAAAAAAAGATAACTTCTTGTTTTTATGACTTTATACTTCTTTGCTTGACCCAGTATGGTGTTGACTCAGAGTGGTAATAGCAAACATCCTTACATAGTTCCTACTCCTATGGGAGAAACTATTTGGTCTTTCATTATCAAATATGGTATTAGCTATTGCTTTTTATATACATGTCCTTTATCCCATTAGATAGTTGCCTTCAGTCTTTAGTTGGCTGAGCATTCACTGGCTTGTGTTGGTTGGTGCTTGCCTATAAACAAACCTTAGCTAGCACTCTGGACTGCTGAGGCAGGAGGATCACAGGGTTCAAGTATCCTGGGTAACACAGTGACTTAGTGAGAGCCTGTCTTGAAATAACAGAAAACAAAGTGCTGAGCAAACAAAGTGCAAAGCATTTGCACCAAGTTAAATTGTCAGAAGAAGAAAAATTTTTGTCATAATGTGTTAAATTTTGTCAAATACGTGATAGTCATAGATTTTCTTTGGTCTTTTAATATGCAAATTAATGTCTAAATGTTAAGTCAACTTTACCTTACTAAGGAAACCTAAATTAGTCATGATTTATTATCCTGTGATATATATTGCTTGATTTGATTTGCTAGTACTGTGTTAGGGGGTTTTGCATCCGTCCGTCCGTCCATCCATCCATCTATCTATCTGAGGAAAATTGCCCTGAATCTGAAAAATTCTTGGTTGCTCTCCTGCCTCATGTCAATGAGATGAGCAAGGAGACAGCATATGAGCTGCAGTAGTTCTTGGTGTTGTACCTAGACTTTTTCTTAGACAGGGTCTTGCTACTCAGTTCAGGCTGGCCTTGAACTTGCAACAATCTCTAGCTTTGTATCAAGACTTTGAGGGCACTAATTTTTTTTCTTGTTTACCTGCTAATTTTTAAAAAATTTTTATTTAAAAAAAAGGGGGGGGAAGGGTCTACAAGGTGTTCAGAGTATCACTACTAGGTTGGACTTGTGATTCGTCTGTTTACAGCCTTTCAAGAGCTGGGATTATAGTCCCATGCCAACACTCCCAGTCTCAATTGCCGTTGCAGTGTACCCCATGGGTGGGGCTGGCACAGCAGGACTGGGGATCGAACCCCTGCGCCTGCTTGCAGGGTCTGCAATCAACTGAGCTATTTGGCTGACCCTCTGTACTTTCATTTATTTCCTCCTAAGTTTAGTTTTACTTTTGTCATATGTTTTACTTCTGTGTATGTTAAAAACATCATAATGTACCGCTGTTATTTTTGTTATGAAGAGTTAAATGTCTTTAATAGAAACAAGAGAAGTCATACATTTACCATTTTTGGTGCTTTGCATTTGTTGTATAGATTAGAATTTTCACCTGGTAATATTTTTTCTTTACTCAGAAAATTTTTACTGTTTCTTGCATCCAGATGTCCATTCTCTTGGAGAGGGGTTCTATAAGCTTGGGTTTTTTTGTGCTTTGCTTTCTCATTGTTTATATGTTTAGTTTTTGTTGAGTTACAGGCAGTGGTAAATACTAGACATGTAAAAACATTTTGGTAGAGAATAAAGAGTATAAAGGAAAATCATTGGGGGATTAAATCCTTGCCACTTTATACCTTTTTGGATTTTGTTTCTCTCCTCTTTTTGGTGAGTAAAAGTTCATTTAGTTTGTTTGCTCTTTATTTTTTTGTTGGTACTGGGAATCGAACTTAGTACTTCACACTTGCGCAGGCACTGTGTTGCTGAGCTGTATTCCTGGCCCCTTAGTTTTTTCTTTCTAAAAACAAACTTTTTTTTGTTGTTGTTGTTTATGTGAAATCCCCATTCAGTGAAATACATTCACTGGAAGTGGACAGTTCGATATTTTAATAATTGTGCATACTCTGTAATCATTACCTTAATAGAGATGATAGTAGAGTATTTCCATTGTTTCAGAAAGATTCCCTTGTGTTCTCATGCCCCATAGGAAACGTCTGTTTTGATTTCTATCACTGTAGATTAGTTTTCCCTATTTTTACACATCATCTAAATGAAGTTATAGAACATGTAATCTTTGAGTTTGTCTTTTTTCCCCAAGTTTTTTATATGCCAAGCAGTTATTTAGCACTATCTGTAACTGAGCAAAAGGTAAACATACAAATAATGAGAAAGCAAAACAAAAAATAAAAGCTTATGAATCAGATGTATGTAATATGAATAACTTCTCCCAGTCTCATTTTACCTTAGATCCTCATGTGCTATCTGAAATTTTAACCCTGGCTAGTCCAGAAGTGTAATTTTTTACTTATAAGATCTTTCAAAACTGTGTTCTATTTTTCTCAGAGACTTTTTCTTGAAGTTTTTAGGTTTTTTTTTTTTTAATAATTTTTTATTTTATTTTATTTTATTTTATTTTTTTCTTGTTTCAGAACGTTTATTTGTTTATTCACTCATTTTTATGGCTGGCTCAGCCTGCCCCAAGGGCAGGGCTGGCACAGCATGTGGTGCTGGGGATCGAACTGAGGTCCCTGAAGCCGCCCAAGGTTTCCCAAGCAGGCGCTTTAGACCACTGAGCCATCCCGCTGGGCCCGAAGTTTTTAGGTTTTGACCTGCAGATATTTAGAATTGAGTGAATAAAACTTGGTGGAAAGTTGTTTGAGAATTCTAAGTTGCCAGGGAAATCTACTTGTATTTCTCTTCTTGTTGAATCTATAAATGCTAAGCATGTATGTAGAGGTACTCATTCACAGTGTTCTTAGCAGAAACACTGTCTCAGTTATTTTCTCTTTGCTAAAGCAAAATACTCAACACCCACAAGGTAAAGGAAGAGAAGTTTATTTTGACTCATGGTTTGTAAAGGCTTCAGTCCATAGTTGGTGGGTTTTAAGCAGGGGTGCACAGCAGGAGAAGCAGTTTATGGCGTGGCAGGCAGGAAACAGCCAGGGATTAAAGAAGGATTGGGAAGGGGTATACACTCTTCAAGGCCACACCCCTAACCACCTACTACTTTCTATCAGGCTTCATCTTCTAAAATCACATCCAATTACAAAGATGTCAGTGGGCTAACCCAGTGTCACACACCAATAATCTAGTCATCTTCCAAAAACCTTAACTATGAATGCATGAGGGAACATATCGATATAAACCACGACCGTCAGTTTACTTCTTCGAGATTCTCCTGTGTTTAGAAACTTACCACTCTGTTCTTGTTAGCTTCTGTGAAAAAGCCCTTTAAAGCCATCACATGGATTACCACAGAACTTACAGCTTTCCTATTTGCTCTTATTGAGAGTGAGCCATCTCAGGTTGTTGCATCTCACCAGGAACCAGAAGCCTTTGTTTGGGGTGGTGGTGGTTGTGCTAGGGATAGAACCTACTATCCACATATGGTAGGCAGGTACCTTTCCACTAAGCTACATTCCAAGTCCTGAAAGCAAAGAAAGCCTTTTGGATACCTTATTAGTGATAATAAGTTTTTATAAAAATTAATTTTATTGGTACACTTCTTAATATATAATGTCACATGGATCATAGGGAATTTATACCTGTACATAATATATCTTAATTCTTTTCCTCCCCCTTCAATCCTTCTCTTGTCCCTTCATGCAAATTCTTCTGTTGTTTTCCTTCCATTTTTTAAATTTTTGAATCCTTGTTCCCTCTACGTCCTTCCTGTTTCTCTTCTCATTTGAACATTTTCTTCCTACATCTCAAAGAGCTAATATGTAGAACACATACCTAAAAAAAAAAAAAGAAATCAGATTCCCTAATTTAAATACCCAGTCTAAAAATGGGCATCTGAAATGAATAGACACCAGATAAAGTACGAAAAGCAAATATATGAAAGCATGTTCAACATCATTGGCCATTTGAAGAATGCAAATTAAAATGACACTGAGATTTCATCTCCAGAAAGAATGACTGTCAACAAGAGATCTACCAATAACAAATGTGGCAGTGCTATAGAGAATAAAGAACACTTCTCCATTGTTGGTGGAAATGTAAATTGGTGCAACCAATAATGAAATCAGTTTGGAGGGCTCTCAAAAAACTAAAACTAGAGGATCTATCTCACTCAGCTAATCCCCTTATAACTACCTTGCTGACAGAATTAAGACCAGCATATCACAGCAGTATATGTACATCCGTGTTTATAGCAGCAAAATTTTTAATAGCTAAATCTTGGAATCAAGCCAGATCCCCATCAGTGGATAAATGAATAAAACAAATGTATTTTTTTATGTACAGTGGCACAAGAAACTACAAGAATATTATTATTTTTGAAAAAAATTTTATTTATTTATTTATTTTTGTTTCAGAACCTTTATTTGTTTATTCACTCATTTTTATGGCCGGCTCAGCCTGCCCCGAGGACAGGGCTGGTGCAGCATGTGGTACCGGGGATCAAACCGCAGTCCCTGAAGCCGCCCAAGCTTTCCCAAGCAGGCGCTTTAGACCACTGAGCCATCCCGCCGGGCCCTATAAGAATATTATTAACATATGGAAATCAAATAGCACTCTCCTGAAAAATCAGTGTGTCATAGATGAAATTAAAGAAGAAATTAAGACAGTTTTTGTAATTAAAGAAAACAAAAATGCAACATACCAGAACTTAAGGGACTTAATGAAAGCAGTCCTAAGAGAAATTTATGGCAGTGAATACCTGTCTTGGTTACTTTTATCTCATTGCTGGGACAGATTAACTAACACCCAATATTAAGGAAGGAAAGGTTTGTTTAGCTCACAGTTAGTAGAGGTTTCAGTCCATACTCAGCTTGCTCCAAGGTAGAGTGGCGTATGGAAGAGGGCTACTGTCCTCTTTATGGTGGTGGAAAAAAAACAACAGCGAAGAGCAAAAGTGGGGAGCAGCATCTGGTGCAGCTAGCAAGCCTCTCCCCCTTCCTTGTATATTGTATACAGATCACCCACTGCAGGATGGGTGTAGTAGTCACACCCATAATCCCTGCCTGGGATCACAAACTCTAGAAGCCTGCCCCAATGAGTGCATGAGGCTTTAGGGGGCAACTAGACACAAGCCATAACAATACCCATATCAGGAAAATAGAAGAAGCACAGATAAACAACTTAATGTTGAATCTCAAACTTCTAGAAAAGAAGAGTAGGCTAAGGGAAAGACTCCCCACCCCCACATCTATGCCTTGTGCTCTGTACTACTCAGTTGTCAATATGTTGCAGTTTGTTGGGGAAAGTATCACATAGTAGCTTCATCTATTGTGACCTGAAGAGTTTGAGACTCTTGCATATACAGAAATCCATTTTACATTAATATGTTGGCTAGCACTCTGAAAATACAATCTTTTAGCTTGGTGATCAGGAGTAGTGTTATAAGCAAGAGGTATTAGTATTGTAAAATTGAAGACTTCATATACTATTAGTGAAGGTGAATATGAAAGAATATTGCAGAAGGTATAGCTTTAGGTCTAGGTTTTAAGATCAGAGAGATGTGGACTCTTGTCCTATCTTTATTAATTAAATTCTACAGCTGAATAATTAAGTGGATAATGTCCTCATATACAAGATTGGGATCGGAAAAAATGTTATATAGTGCTAAAACATAAGAAAAATCAGAATTAGTATTCTGGTGTTAATGTTAATTAACATCTCCTGCCTCAGCTTTCCATGGGATGGGATTACAGATTTGTGCCATTGTGTCTAGCCCCAATCTTTTTTTATTTTCAGATGGGGTGTGTCAGGTTCCAGGCTGACTTCAAACTTGTGATTCTTCTGCTTGTACTCTAGAATAGCTGGAATTACATCTTTACGCAAC